>KV751322.1:10690531-10718000 GCA_001698575.1 Mola mola | reverse complement strand
GGGCCCAAAAAAAAAAAAACCGCCTGTGGAGCTTCCTGTGTCGCGGGAAGAAGTATAAATTGTTCTAGTTTTACATTACTGGTATGTCCAAGTCAAATATAGCCACTACAGACTTTTTTTTAATAGCCTGTATAGAAATCCAGCAAGTCGGCAAGACCCCGAAACTTCCAAAACTTTAAGTTATACTTTGAACTTTTTTCTGTAAAAGCAGGTGGATGATAAATGATTAGAATTATAATACTTTTGCAATTTGCAATTTTTGGGGGATTTAACAGAGTCCGTAGTTGTTGCCTATAACGATGCTGAAAGAAAATGATTTTGAATTTGTCCAATGAAACAAACTTAATTGCTTCAATAATCGCTTTGTGTCAAGGTGGCACTCGTTTGGTGGATTGCTTTATTTTTTTTGGTAACGCTGATTTGAGATGAAGGCCTTGAGAAAAGACGAAGCACTGTGCTGCTATACAGAAAAAGATACGTCTTATAGGACACATGCCTTCTGAATATTTTAAATCCTGGATATGTGCTTGAAAAATAGAATATTGAGTTGTTGTCCAGTTGTCTTAAATTAGATCAACCTTTCGAAAATATAAACGATAGCTCTCTGGCTGGAAAAGTCAGGTTAGCAATAGTAACTCAAAATGAATTGGGTCTACTTTCCACCTGGCTTCCAGTCCCAGGATCTGCCAGCACGAGGCTCTGGAAACAGGCCCGTCAATCTCACTTTCTCAAACCCTCCCCCATGCAGATAATACTCAACTCCATGCACAAATACCAGCCACGGCTCCACATTGTCAAGGCAGATGAGAATAATGGCTTCGGCTCCAAAAACACAGCTTTCTGCACCCACGTCTTCTCTGAGACTGCCTTCATCGCTGTGACGTCCTACCAGAACCACAAGGTATGCTTTACACAAAACGGTCAAACAAAGGTGTCTTTAATGGACGGGAATGATGAAGTGATTGGAGGTTTTTAAATAGTAATATAACAAGGGAATTTATCAAATAATTCAATATGATTTGTCCCTAATAATGAAAAGTGGAGGCCAAAACTCTTGTATCAATTCAGATCTGTGTTCTTCTCTCCGTTGCGTGAGTATTCAGATAAGCTTGCAAGCTCATTGTTTGCTCTGTGTTTGTATTACTGGCATTACTTTATGTCTTTTCTATCCAGAAAGTCACTTTGCGTCCTCTCCATTTATGTGTTCTTACCCGGCATTTGTAAACACACTTCAAAACGAATGGTCCACTTGTGTTTGTGTGCACATGTGAGAGAGTGTGCGTGAGTGTTGGGCTGTAATGACCTGTGACTTTCCCTTGATCATGACTGATCCTGTTTCCTCGGTGTCTAATAAGACAAATTGTTGAAGCTTTAAGCCACTTTGGTGGTTTTATTTTTATTTTAAAACAAAACATGTAGTTATTAAACCTCCACACATTTAAATTTTTATAAAATGACTATAAAATTACTATATATGTTATTAGCAACTTTTCTCACTTGACCATAAAAAAAACTGAATTTTGAGTTTGTCTACAACTTCAGTGTGTTTCTCTTTTATTTTTTTGCATGATTGAAAGTGCAAAAATCAACACATAAAGGCTCAGAAAAAAAATAAAAGGCTTAAATCGGATTTTACAGAGAAAGCTTTTAATTTATAAACAGAAACTGAAAGCATTGATAGCATGTTGTCCTAAGGAGTAGCTAAATTATTAATAATTTCTAGTATACGCTTACTTAGGAAAATAAATAATTGTTAATATTTGGAGTTAAATTGCAATTGCTTCTCTCTATATACAGTATATCTATATCTGTATCTCTATCTATCTATATATATATACTGTATATACACACACACACACACATACAGTATATATATTATACACATATATATTGCATGCTTTTATATTACTAGTAATGTAGTAGTACAGACATCTAAATAATGTTACGAATATATGTATATAATTGTTTTTACTTCCTGAGCCATTTTACGTGTAATAAAAAGTTGTTTGTCTAAAAAATGTTTTAACACCACCAACACTATTGGTATAACATGTCTACATTTGTTGGCGAAAATAAAAACAATTGAGCGGGTATTTTCCAGGAGACGCTCAGTATTATCAACAGATGTTTGTGTCAGAGCTGCCGGCCTCTTGCCTGCGGTGTGATGGCGGCACAGACGTTTCCCTCAGTGACATCGCTGAGAAAAGTTGGAAGACTTAACATCAAAGCTCCAAGTTTCGGACCTCTAAAAGCTTTGGCCTGAAATTCTTAAACCTGGCGACTGTTTGGGTAAACAGTTTATTCTGTGTCAGCTGGCAAGGACACTGTCCGCTCCGTTGGAAGCGTCAGCTGCTGAGGAATGTTGACCGCGCAGAGCTTCAGCTGGGCTGCTTTTAACATCCGCAGGGCCTCTGACGAATCGTAAACTACTCTCAGTCAATGAAATGAATGTTTAAAAAGCCAAATGTGTCGGTGTGTTTTCCTTGGGCCTTTGTGTTTGGTATAATTCCCATGTTTCTGGTTTTCGCTCAGATTACACAGCTGAAGATAGAGAATAATCCTTTTGCAAAGGGCTTCAGAGGCAGCGACGACCATGAGCTGCACCGAATGGCCAAGCTGCAAAGGTGAGTCGTTTCCTTTGCGCCTTTGCAGTCTCTGCGTGTTTGTGATGATGCATTGAAGTCCATTGTTTGCTCTGGTTTTGTTATAATGGGATACATATGGTCAAAGATGTGTATGTGAGCCACTGTCTCCCGAAGGTTGATCATAGCCTGAAATCTTGTCCACAACATTCAGCAGCGATGATATCACATCGCTGCTTGTCTCTTAGACTGTCGCTGCTGTCCAGCTGAAGGACTGCCATGGTATCTGTTTGCAGGCCTTCATTCAAGCGCTGTTGTGTCAGTCTGATCAGAGGCTCTAATAAGTCAAAGGGGAAGGCTGTTACTGTGGGGAGGAGGGATAGACAGGCGTATTAAATGTAGCGCCCCAGCGGTATTGTGCTGCTGTGGTTGGTGCTCAGAAGAGCAGAGCTGAGACCTGAGTCTATCTGAAGTGACACACGGATGGATGTTTATTTTTAGAGCACCGAATTATCTCACAACGGCGCTGGCTGTGTGTGTGTGTGTGTGTGTCTGTGTGTCTGTGTGTGTGTGTGTGTCTGTGTGTGTGTGTGTGTGTGTGTGTGTCTGTGTGTGTGTGTGTGTGTCTGTGTGTCTGTGTGTGTGTCTGTGTGTCTGTGTGTCTGTGTGTGTGTCTGTGTCTGTGTGTGTGTGTGTGTGTGTGTGTGTGTCTGTGTGTCACTATCTAAGTCAGAGTCAGGGAGATGTGGCCCGCTGTCCCTACATACCACAGAGTTCACCAAGAGGGCAGTAAGCACAGAAAGAGATCAGAGCTGAAAGGCTTGAGAGTGGCCAAGGAGAATTAAAAGGAAATGGGGGAGAGACAACAGAGCTAGTCAAGATTTATTTTTATAGAATACCCGTATAGAGTCTGAAAAGGTGGTTTTGTAGTCCTCAAGCTGTAGCAGCATCAGACGCATATTGTTCCTTCAGCTGTGATTCTCAAATCATCTCTTTGTTGCAGTAAAGACTTCCCTGTGGTCCCTCGCAGTACTGTGCGTCAGAGAGCCTGCTCCGCCGGGAGCCCATTCAGCGGGGACAGCCGTGGTCTGCAGGGCTCCCCCGAATGTGTTGGATCCCCGTACAGCTGTGAGAATAGCTTGAACAGCAGCAGTCCCCAGGAGCTGCTGAGCACCGCCCCCGCGCCCTACGTCCTGCCTCGTCACCTGCAGCACAGCCAGCAGCTGCAGGTGTACCACTGCACCAAGAGGAAAGGTACGACCAAGCTGTGTGCAGGACTTTTAGAGAAACCAAAAGGAATGCAATTATTTAACTGCCTGAGACAGGAATGCAGATGTGAACTGTCAAGTCAAATTTTATTTATAGCCTCAAATTACATAAAGACCATTTTTCCTCATGGCTTTAAAGTCTCGCACAGTGCTCATTGACTTATTGGAATACTTTATGTAATAGTAGAAACAATTTGGGTTTTTTTCCCTTTCTTTAAAGATCGTTGAGTCTTTCAATTCAGAATTGTGTAACTTTTCCACACCGCATTTTCTAATTCTAAAATAGATCCCCTAAGTAGCATGAAAATGGGTAGTCTCTTACTTGTCCAACATGCGCTTTAGTTCCAAAATATTGATAGTAAACATATGAAAACAGGCAGGGGTAAATAAGTGTCTACAGGTTACTATAAATCTGTGCAGATTAAAAGACCATTGCATAAATTTGACCTGTTTTTGCCCATTGACTGCAAACACATGTACTGATGACTCATCAAAACTTTACAGGAAGTTAGAAATGATTTGCCTTATCTTTTCAGCTGCCAGTATGAAAATCACTTGTAAGTTGAACAAGTTAATGCCTCTCTTGGCCATGCCGTTGCTGCAGGAATCTTTTTTTTAAACTGGGTTTTTTTCCATAAATGCTGCTCATTTGAAGCATTTATTGTCTTTCTTACAATAAGGTGAAACTGAATGCTTAAAATTAAGCAAACATATTCTAATAACATTACTGCGATAAAAGAAATCAATTGCCAACTGAATCAATATCAATACACTGATGCAATTGTCAGCCAACAGCCAGAGTAATGACGATCATTGAAGTACTGCATGTGACATGTAACCAAATCATTATTTTCCCTAACTGTGAGGGGTCTCAAAGATCATTCACTATGTTTTAATTGAATGCTACTGAAATTAAAACCAACCAAAACGAGCATTCGGTTTGTGTTTGCGTTTGCAAATTCGGTGTAGCATGAGATTTACTAAGGAAGCAACAAAATTAGTCATTACATTTTTTGTTTATTTTTCACGTCTGGTCATTTACACACGCTTGCATGGGTTTGTTCAAGCTTATTATCAGTAACAATGATACAGCTGCATATGGCCACTGCTAGAGGAGGGACCATTATTGCTCTGCACAGGCTATTGTTTTCAGCCCTGTCCATATGTCAGCGTACAAAATAACTCAAAAACTACTGAATGGATAATTACTAAATTTTACAGAGGGATTAATATCTCCAACTGTGTAAATTTTGGGACCTCTTGCACCAAAACTGACAGAATGACAAATGGAAACAAGCACTGCTGCTGGTGCACAGGGTTGCAGGACACAGATACCCCCATTTTAATTTTTGAACAAAGAAATAGAAGAATAAGGTAAAAACCCAAATGATTAGAATCATTTTCTAAGGCCCTAACAAAAATCAAAATGAGAAATATAATTTCCGTGACAACTTATCAGGATGCAACTCAGGAGACAGGAAAATTTGTTGTTTAAACATCATATGCCATTCAAGCACTAAAATCTATGTTTGTATTGTCTATAGTCTCCAGTCGAAACCTGGCATCATGGTTTTACAAATTAATGTCAAAGGTACTCTAACAGAAGACAAAAGTATTCAACTTTTACAAATAGTTGTCTTCTTGAACTGTTTAATGTGAAAATTCTGAGCTGGAACTTTCCAGTTCTCATTTGTCACTGTGGAAAAACAACAAAATCTTTCTCTCTGTCTCCCGCTGCAGTGGAGAACTGCTCTTCAGGGAACCGCCAGCACCCGTACAAGAAGCACTTTGCTGGTAGCTCACCAAGTGAGGGCGAGTCTTACTATCACCCCTCCTCCTACCCTCCTCCTCTACCGGGTCTCTCCAGCAACCCTGCCCTGGGTTTCACTGACTCTCCCTACAGCTCAGACATGGGTCAGCGGCAGGCGTGCATGTTTGCTGGCTCAGAGCCCAGACTGGATGAACTCAACTGTACATCCTGGGCATACAACTGCTCGCTCCCGTCTGCCATGACCCCAGTGGAACCTAATCCACCTTATACTGCTCATCCTCCCTACAGCTCCAGCCCTCAGGGCTCTCGAGTCAACGCTGTAGTCCAGCACAGCTCTCCGCCGCTGGGAGATCATGTTACCCACGACCCCTATCAGGGCCAGAGCACTGGACCTCCGTTGCACAGCAGGCAGCTCAGCCCTCCTCACAGAGAGTATCCTCGCTACGCACCCAACCTGTCTCCACCCCTCTACCACACGCTGGAGACGCACACACACATCAGGTGCGCCGTCCCAGAATGGGGCGCAGCCTCCTAACTCAACCAAAGGACAACCTGATAGAACGATGAGTGGACAGAGACTCCTCGTCTCAAATGTGATCGTACCTTTGTAAAATAAGTGTGAAAGTGTGATGTAGTGCCCTGTGAAGAGGTGTCACCTGTCTGTCATGTTTCTCCCCTGTGCTGGATAAAGCAGTGGATTGTTGAAAGTGAACTGGGACATCAGTGGCACGTCAGATGTTTCCAAAAAACAATCAGATCAGCACAATCAATACAATATCATGTATCCATAGTCCAAAGACAGATGTCATCCTAATGTTTGCACTGTGAGCCCCGTTAAGGCCAGACCATGAACTAGAGTGCGTTCCTCTCAGTGACTCACACCATTGTGAGGGATGTAAATGACTGGATGGGCAGTAACATTTATTGACCAAAATAATCTCAGCTCCCACAGCAGGGCCCGAGGGTGACGGTTCTTCCCTCTAAGGGAGCCATACGCAGCTCTATATTCAGTCTCAGCGAAGGAGAAAAGGCATGAGTTGTCTGTGTGTGCGTGTTTGTATGTAAAGCCTATGTCAGTTAAGCTCAAGGATGCTATGAGTGAATTTCCAGTGAGACAGGCAGTAGTAGCTGCAGGCGCTGTACCACGGAGATAAACAGTTTGTTTAGAACGAGCTACAGGCTGAAGGACCTGTAAACACTATTTCCACTGCATTCTGGGTAAATGCACTACTCAGCGTTCTGCTGCAGTCACTGCTGTCCTCTTAGTCACCCCAAGCCAACCAATCAGATTTTTCCGTTCAGCGAGAGCAGGCCAATGAGCACGCGTGTCTCTTCAATCCGAGCTGACTAGTCAGAGCTGGAGTGCAGCATGTTTTGTGTGTGTGTGTGTGTGTGTGTGTTTTCCCATTTTTGTTTCTGAATTATTCATGAATCCAGCGTTGATCCTTGACATGCAAGAATTGCTCAGCAAACACAAAGAATCACAGTGCCGTGAATGTGATATTGTTGATGCAGTTTATGTTAAAAATCTTTTTTTTTTTTTTTTTTAATCTCCTCATTGTAAATCTGAAAGCTGTCTGTCACGTCCGAGCAGTATTTCTCCTTTTATTGTTTTGAGAACACTGAATATGTTCACCTGCAGATTTGGGGAGCATTATTTTCATCCTTTGAGCTAACTGTAAAAAAAGATCTTTTGGGACTCAAAGGAGACGCAGGCTGAGATTTATTTTTGTGTATTGAAGCAGTTTTTATTTTTCTGCCTGTGTGTTTTACATGCAATAACACATGAGAAGGTGCTCTAACATTATAAACCATCAGTGTGCAGACAGCTGATTCTCACCTTTCCTTGATATGTATTTTATTTGTCTGAGCGCGTGTAAGAATGAGTGAGTATGCAAATATTTGTGTGTTTTTAAATGAGATTTTTTTTTTTTTATAACCTCGTTCTTGCTTATGGTATTTATTACTCCGGATTTGTAAAGACTAGTTTGTTGTTAAATTGTGAAATAAGATGCTATTGTTCAACAATATTTGTTTCTCTTTGAAGGTTTGTTTCTGGTTTCATCCTCCATCTCCAAGTTTTCTGTTCTATACAAATAAAGACAGATTTATAAACATGGAATAGTGGAATACATTTTAGAGATTTCTTTTGCGTAAGCCAAGTGGTCATGGTGTTTGTGATTAGACACGTTATTAACATTCCCATAGGGTTATTTAAAGTATGTTTAGCACCTTGGGATTTGGAAACTCTTTTAAGTGCACTGCAGCTTATCAAGCTCAATGCATGTATGAAATGAAGGGCCCTGATAAGAACAGTAGCCTGAACTTTTTCCCCAATGCAAGCGTCCAACAGTCTCATTCGACAGTGCGGAACGTATTGTTTCACGTATAACAGTGTGTACGCTGCAGTCTAATCAAATAAAAGGAACCCCAGCATGTCAAACTTTTGCACTCAGAGTGATGTGGGTGCTGGGGAGCTCTGCATACCTTGTCCACCTCCTCTTATCTCTGACAGGTTGTTTGGCATCTCCAGTCTCCACCAGCTGGACCCCCTCATTGACAACCTGCTGCCCGGAGAGGGGTGGAGTCTGCCAGGATACGGGACAAAGAAAGGTGGGGGTGTACTCTCCTGACATCTCATGCCCCTCACAGAAAAGTCAGCCTTTCACATCTGACACCTGCGGAGCAACAGTGCCCTTATTTTGAAAGAATGAACCAAAGCAACATGCAGAGATTTATTTAGAGGGGTTGTTAAGTTAATCTAGGATATTTACCCCTTTTTCCTCCTTCCTTTCTCTCTCTCTCTCTCTCTCTCTCATACACCATAAGGTCAGAGGTTAAGCAGGCAGCTCTTCAGAGGGTCTGTTCCTCCTTAACCCCTCGTCTCCAGACAAATTCAGGCCAGGACGGGGAGACGAGTGAGGTCTCATGGGGGGCACTAAAGATGGATTGCATTGCTTCATGCTGGCTCGTACAGTAACAGAGCTCTGAGGGACCTCTGTATGGCTGGACGTTCGCTGAGAGAATAAAGAGCGGGCTAAAGTGGTAAAGTAATATTAAACACAGAGTGTGTGTTTGGTTGTGTGTGCAAAGAACCTTAATCCATCTGTGGAGGACTTTCTCAGACACACTGGTCAGACAGTAGATTGATGAACCTTCATGAACAAAGAGCCTAAGTGGTGCTTATCGTTATCTCCCCCCCTCAACACACACACACACACACACACACACACACACACACACCAGTAACCTCTCTGCCTGCCCTTTACATATTCTCCTTTTTTCATCTTCATTCAAATTCAAAAATTAATGACAGTTTCTAAGACACACAGTATAGATAACCTCCTACACACACACATATTTTTGTTGTGTGCAAGCTGCTTAAAAAAAAAAAAAAGGACTGACATTTTTAAATGTCACTCATTTAGCCAGCAGACCTACATTTTTCTATGGGGACTAAACAGGGAATGTTTCTGAGCAGAGCTGATCTTTCTGCAATATGAAAATTAATAAAAATGACTGGCAGAGCAATCTCTCTTGTAAAGTAAGCCTTTTTTAAAAAAACATCAAAGACTTATTTGAAGTCTATTGCATTACAGACTGACCTATTGGTTCGAATACATAAATGTGTTTCTGGAGACTCTTGCCATACACTGAGGGACATTTGTGCAATGTTTAGCATTAATGATGCCATTTTGTGAGGAATAAGTGGCCTGGAATGGAGTGTAATTGGTAAAGTTGATTATGGCTTGTCTCTATGGCTCTGATGGTATTCTGTCTCTGTGACAGCATCATTACAAGTAAAACACAGGCAGCAGAGAAAGCTGAGATCCATGCAAAGTTTAGGTATCAGATTTGCACCATTTCTTTTCCCTAAAATGTTTTACACAAGCTGAGTAGGGGAGCTTCTTTACAAAAAGGCATAATTCTAAGATGGGTTGATGGACACATCAAACCCTTTTTTTCAGCACATGTTAATATACTAGGCCATAAGTTTCTGTAATTACAACCAGTAAGCACTAACAGAAACAGCACAATGGCAGTACAATAATGTAAAACAATGGATGCTCAGCCATTACACATCGTGCAACAAAGTAGGCTTATTTGAATGATACTATCCATCCTTGTTGTTATTTAAAAGCCACAAGAATGGCCTAATGTTGTTAAGCACAGTATAGTTACAAGACTGAGACCCAAGCTAATTTAGCCTTAAATGAGAGTTTATGGCTGAAACAGCCCTGAAATCACTGGAGTAGATCTTAATATGAGCATAGGAGCTGTCAAGGATAAGAGGCAAATGTGTGTGTGTGTGTGTGTGTGTGTGTGTGTGTATGAGAGAGAGAGAGAGAGAGCTTGGATTGTCCTGTGTGTTGGTCTGAAAGACAAAGACAGGGGTTAGGAGTCAAACTAACAGTCAGTCAGTCCAGTACAGGGTCAGAGGGCTCAGACTAACCTGATCCTTGGTGGTTGTTTATCTGACGGCCCTCGAACTGTCACCATGATGAAGTTGCATTATCTTTCCATCTCCCACTGCACTCTCACTTTTGGAACACCTTAGTTTAAGGAAAGAATGATGCAAACATCATGAAAAATTCAGATGCAGGATGAGTTGTTAGGCCACATGGTTGTCACATCCTGGGACTGGGTCAGGACTGATTTTCCTATCACTCTCTGCAATGGAAACTAAGTTTCTAAAAAGAACACAGTGATGTGAGCAAGAATAATTGTTTTAACTCCTAACATACCGCCAAGGTCCCAAGAACAGCAACCAAACACACATGACAGGGTGAAAGGGATAGAGGCGCTCCCGCAGTGGGTGGTGGTGGGGGTTTTCAGGACGTCATGGAGCCAATGTCCCGTCCGATTACAGCCAGAGGACTGGAGAGGCACGCTAATCCTCCACGTGCGCACACACACACACACACACACACACTGTTTGAGACAAAGACACACAACCATCAAGACAGAAAGACACACACACACACAAACCCATTCAATCAAGAGATTACACCCCATACCCCTTGACCTCACTCTGGTCTCCTTGTCCAGACAGGACACAAACCATAATGATATCACTACCAGCAGGGCTTCACTCTAATGTTCTGCCTGTTCACTCACTGTACAGGCGGGCTGTGGCCCCTCGAAGTTGCCACAGCGTTGAATAGAGAAACATTGTCATTGTCGTTATTACTGTGATTTGAGAAAAAGATTCTCAAATCACGAGTCTCACAACTTCTCACAACATCCCCTTCGGACCAGATGGCAAGTAGAAAGTGTTTCAGTTTTGAATGACTAAAATTCTTTCAATCAATAAAAATCATTGACAACAATGTAAGATTATAGGATCAGTTTGTGCTTTTTGGTCTTAAATTGGCTACAATCGATTTTTAATTCAGTAAGAACAATATAAAAAGATAATATCAAATGTGACAACATGAAGGGTGTTCCTTAGGGAGAACAATTACTCAGCAAACTGGAGGTCTATAGTTATTTGCAGCTCATTTATAACTTGTTCGGATGTTTTGGTTCAAACCAACTGCTCTCAGCAGACAGACGTTCTTAACAAAATGTTTAAAAACCAACTAAAGATCTGCTCAACAAGCAAACGACTCCTGCTGGAGAGCATACTGTAGTGGGGACGTATAGGAGTTTGTCCTGTGAGACCAAAACTTGCATTTACCAGGTGATTAGAAACACCAAATTAATGAAATGTATACGTGCTGCTGAATGTGTAAGTAAGTAGTAATTAGTTCACAATTTATTTGCAAACCCATTCATTGCAAGTTAAAGTTGTCCAAAAATAAAGCAACTGTGCAATAAAATATCCATAAAATCGACCATATTTCCAGAAAAGGCAGGGCTCAGACATGCTAGGGGCTCTGTGTGCTCGATGAGAAGCCAGGAAATTCAACTTACAAAAATGCACTCACACAGTTGTGTGTGTGTACCAAATAATATGACGATCCACCCCAGGGTTCAGTCTGCAGCAAAGTGGTGAGCCAACCAACAAAATGACATCGACATCCCCAGAGCCACACCACTGGCTGAATTACAGCCACGCACGTGACATTGGTGTCTTTAATTTTTACTCTGGTGCTACATTTGCCTTACTGTGTTATTTCAGCACTCCCCAACCTCAGCACATGCTCTCCACCAATGTTGAGCGAAGGTCAAACATTGATTTTCAATCCTATAAGGTCCCATTTAAATCATTTTTAGGTGGCCAGAGGAGGAGTCAGTTTTTCACACCAAACATTGATTTTCAATCCTATAAGGTCCCATTTAAATCATTTTTAGTGGCCAGAGGAGGAGTCAGTTTTTCACATCAAAAAAAAAAAAAAAAAAAAAAAGCAAAAGTTTGACTGAATTCGGGTGGACAGTTTTGCATTTGTGACGGATTAACAGATGTTCCGGCAAGAATTATTAAAGAATTTTCTTTTAAGATCCCAAACATATACGTATATTACACACGACTTATTCAGAAATTCAAAATACTCTTATTTATTTTGCCTTTGTGGAGGTCCCATCTGCCTCATCTTGCAGAGCCGGCCTCCCTCTCCCCCTGCCTCTCAGTTGCCTGGCCTTCCCTGCAGACTTGTCGCTGCTCATGTTCAAGTATGTTTGCAAACAGGCCAGACAAGGCCACCGCTGTGAGACAAACACAAAACACAAACATCAATAAACAAACAAATCCATTCATACAATCCACTCCCTCGAAAACGCTATGTGGACACGCAGCTTAATTTCAGAGTACTCGCTCAGCCCTCTGTCGGACCCCATTGTTTGCCAGGAGCCGCATTGTTTCGTTCGTACCCAGTGCATTACTGCAATCTTGTCTCGTTATTAATAGATGGTGTCAGAGAGTTGCTGGCGTCTCTGTCTGACAAGGCATTAGCATAAACACAGACTTCCTCTCAATATCTGTTTGCGCCACACTGTTGACCTTTAATTATGGATGTCGAAATGTTTGTTACCTCTCCACTCAAGTGTGCGAATCTGTGCATGTGTGTGCATGAGTGTACGCAAGCTGCAGTGAAAGTCGAGGCTTTCACTCACCACTGGTTATAGGTTTTAATTATCCAATTATACTTTTTCATTTTAGCATGTTATGCATTTAAACAGAGGCTGGAAAGCATGAAAATCAGAATAATCTTATTCTCTTAAAATGCCATTTTCTAAAACCAAAAATAAAGCACCGAAAATCTAGTTAATGTTAGACATCATAAGCTCAAATCTCACAAAGAGCCACACCGGAGGGTACTTTACTGAATTATCATTAGATGACAGAATCCAATCAATCTTCTCCAATATTTATTTTAAATTAGTGCACATAACCTGGTGTCCACCAAGCTGAAGCAGCTACAAGCAGAAAAATATGTTCACGTCTCCTTTTCATACTCATAAGAACAATTGATGGTCCCAAACCAGATGTGTGTGTTACAAAGTGTTAATCATGTTGGTGAGGAGGCAGCCAATTTTTTTTTTCTGGTTTGTATGGCGGACATGTCAGAGGAAAGAGGGATTTTGAATGTGTGCCCAGTTTCCTCTCTAATAATCCTCAAACAATAATACATTCAGACACGTATGTAAACATGCTGAGGAATAGCTTCATAAACACACAAGCCTTGGTCCGGCATAGTTCAAAACAGATGGCAGAAAGGAGACTTTCGGTTTCTAATGGTCAAGTGGTTATTCCTTAGTTTTGCTCTATTTTTGTTTTATGATGATTAACATTCAGCTCCTTTAATGCCAGGGACACGCTGGGTTACTCCATTGCTGCGTTCCTCTAATGCAGGCGGACCATCAAAATGTTAGGATTTCCCAGGATCCAGCGGTCTTCAAAAATCCCAAATATGCAGGCTAAAGCACAAGAAATGAAACATAAATACATTGTTTTTTAATCAGACATATGTCTCCACTAACTTTGATCTGATGTTGATGATTATAAGAGCATTTAAAGAGAAAACTGGGAACATTAAGGTTAAGGGAAAAAAAACTGCTCTCTAGAATTCTCCGTTGTCCTTATAGGCTCTCTGCCTGCCATGACAGATTTTGATCCTCTCATCTTCCTCTCCTCGTCCTCCTCAGTGGTTAAAAGGTCTTCTAGTGTTTACACGGGTGTGATGTCTCCATCTCCTCGACCTCTCACTGTGCTCATCACCTGGCACAAGATGCTTTTATTATAATCGCATCATTCCATTAATGAAGTGCTCCGTGTGCAGCAGCATCCATTCATCAAAAATGGATACGGCCGCATCTCTGCCCGCGGTTATCTGTGTTGTTGTTTCACTTTCCACTTCACTGACTTTTGGTCATGCCTGGTCTCTGTCTTTTTCTCTCATCGACCATTGTGTGTGTGATGTGGGTGTGCATGTATGGCATGCAATTACATCGGATGCATTTTCCTGGTTCTGATGCTTTCACTGTCAGCATCACTATCTACAGTACACCACACCTGGCAATTATTATGCAAAAAATACCAGCACATAGCATTTCCATTAGCTGTACTAATGCCACCTGTCATCATGTGGCATTGTGCCACCAGATTGAACATGAACTGTCAAATTACCATTCACTCAAATGACTCGTATACCTAAAGGTGATAACAAGTCTCCGTAGATATTTTCGGTGATAACTAAGTCATAGATGTCATCACTCGGTGAATATTACTGGACAAAAGAGACACTGTGTGCTTGTGTCTCTTGACTGAACTTCTGAAGTTCAGCAGAGAAATGACTGTCACTGTGTCTTAATGGCTGTTCTAATCACTTCATGTGAACTTCATCAGGGTGATGGAAGTGTAGATGGATTTCAATTTCTTTTGAGCACTTCAGTGACCTCTCATCTATGTTGGTAGACTTTTATAAGTGTTAGAATCTCTGAACGTGTTCCACTATTGCCCCTGTAGGCAACCCTGGTCCTGAGGTGCAGGGAGTTTTAAGACCTTTTAGACTTTTTCAGCCTCTGAAAATATTTTACATTTCAAGTATTTATGTTACAAAGCATTTCTATATGTTATTTATTGAGACTCCTTTATATTAAGGGCAGGTGAATTAAGCAAATTTTTTACAAAAGTTGGCAGATCTATACAGAACTCCATCCTTCATTATAAAAAACGGAGGAAGTGAATGTTCAGAACCATCAAGATGCACATGGCACTAAAAAGATTTGGCTTCCCATCTGTAATCCTAAAAACAATGCAGGTTTTGGTTCCATATGTGGTCGGGTGCTCTACATTTGCTGCATGTCTCACCTTCCTCCTTCATGTGTATCAATTAAAACAAGGAAAAATACTGACGCTTGACTGCATAGCGTGAATTTGTCAGTGTGTTTTTAATTCCAAACATGTTTCGGTACGTAAACAGCTTGCCAATCAATCCTTTCAGTGAACTGGCTCTGCATCTTTGATCTGAATCATAGCCTTTGAATTTCAAACAACTGATCTTCTATCCGACATGATTACAGCAAAGTGTCATCATCGCTGTCTGTGTCTGTCATTCCAGCGAATGGTGAGGCGCAGTGTGTTTCCACATGTTTGACTCCTCCGTACAGTGTTGTTCAAAGCCTCGGTATGTACAAAGGTGTGATATTAGGTGTGATTTTTGTGCTTAAAGTAAAAAACTCACACATCTCCCAGTGGTAACACCTGTCAATCAAAGTCATGTCTCAGGGGGCCACATTTCCGAGTCCACCATGTTCACAGCTTTTCAGTTGCTTTTTAATTATAAAGCTGGTATACATGGACAGACTATGAGGCAAGGGGCCCCTGTTGAGTGGTATTCTTGTGATTAACAGTAGCCTATGGTATGATTTGCAGAAAATAGTGTAAAACGCCCATCGCCATTTACAAAAATGATGGGCTTTGTCTAACCAACAATCCAAGTTAACTGTAATGTTAGAGAAGCTAAAGCATAAAATCGAGACTTTTACTATCTGATTAAAATGTGTTTTGTTTGTCACTACACATGGTGCATGAGAGTGTGATGGTGGCTGTTTTGCCCTGTCTGAACATACCAGTTCACATAGAGAGGCTACATCAAGCGTGGATGTGTAGAAGTGAGGAGTTGGTTTCTTTAAAGCATATTAGCCGCCTATCTAATCACACAAACGTCCCTTTGGTATCGTATTGCACAAATTATTTTTCAAAGCAGAGTAATTACCTCCGTCAGCAAAGGAGGTTACGTTCATGTTTGTGAATATAGCGTACATACTTTAGCATATTTTACCAATTTAACAGGAAAATTTGGGAACAAATTTGGAGGAAATGTGGTGCGTACCTTTGGTGTGAGTCAAGATTTAATTAATCAACTTTTGGTGAGGATCCTGATCTGGATCCAGAATCTAGGGTCTGGATTAATAGCCAAACATGAACATAACTCGAAAACTAATGGATGATTTTTATCAAGAAAATTTGTGTACATTTGTCTTACATCAAGGAACAAATATTTAAAATCTGGGAGAGATCCACATCCAGATCTGGAGCGAGATTCTGAGTTTGGATCTAGATCTGATTCAGATTCTAAATCTGGATCACTTTTAAACATCGCCATAACTCAAAACCTAATGGGCAGATTGCAGATTTTTATGAAACGTTCTGTGTAGTAGGACTTGGCCCAAGAAATAAATGTTACAGTATTTGGAGAGATCTGGAGCTGATGTGGATTCTGATCCTGAATCCAGGTACTTTTAAGTTAAGAATTTAGCTGAAGGAAAAATGAAAACAAGTGTCAGTGCTGAGGATCATGTTTTCCGTTAAATAGAAGTCCCGGATTGTGCCTTTAAAAGTTGTTGCGTTCGGTCACCATGGAAACGAGGGCGAGGAACGCTGAGAACGGACCTAAGCAAGTAGGCATAGCAGGATGAATAGTAAGTTCCGAGTATCGTTAACTTTTTAAACTCTCCAAAGCCAGCAGAACCTGATGGAGGCCGGGACCGTCCGCGAGGAGCTGGACCCGCGGTGAGACCGAGCACGTGGAGCCCCGCCAGGATCAATCTAACCGATCAATGCAAATAACTTTGTGCCATTTTGATTGTGCGCGAACAGGAGACAGCCTGCGGGAGCAAGCCGTGTTGGCACCGAGCTGAGATCCTACATGGCCGCTGACCTCGCCGATTTACTCACCAAACGCCGGGAAAAAGAAGACCTGGACGCCAAGACGGGGGAGCGCCAACAGGTGCGGAATTATCAGCGCCATTGTGACGTCACAAAAGGACTTCATGGTATATGGGGTCTCGGTTATGGACTACTTGTGCCTATGACAATTTCCTTTAAGGAAGTCAAACACAGCTATTAAAAATATGTTCAATAACACCCCAATACACTGTACTATCTTACAGAAACTCACATTTAAAACTCTCCATAAACTCCATACATTGTCCATTATACTTTGTATTTTGACCCTTTTTCCTCCCACCAGGGTGGTGAAGGGTGTTCTGTCTTTCCATTTGTAGGTTTATGAAAAAAAAAAATCAATAAGCACAGCTTTTAGATAAAACAAAGATCCAACTCGAGGAAATCTGAAGAGCTCTCTAAGAAAACATCCATGCAGCTAAAATGACATTTTCCTCCTGTGTGCATTGATATGTAGCTGTTGGTTAGTTTGCAACAGCGCATAAAGGAGTTGCAGAAGAGGGTTGAGGAAGCGGAGGAGTTAAGCCATAGTGTTTACAAGTTCATCAAGGTACAGTATACGCACACACCACTTCAGTGCCACACTGTATACAGTATGTTGGATTTTAGCTTCACTTGAAGTCTCCCTCGCTCCTGTCTCCATCTGTGCAGGATGTACATATTAATCGAGTTACTGAGAAAGCGGAGAGGGAGAGGGAAGTAGCGCTTGAAAACGAGAGAGAGATTGCGAGGCTGAAGGAGCAGTATGCAAAGCTGATGGAGAGGAAGCACAAGCTGCAGAGGCGGGTGCAGAGACTGACTCTGTATGGAGACTTAATGAGCAATGTGGTGAAAATGACCAAGGTACTACAACATAAACATATGGCTCTGCTGTGTGAAATAGTGCATTTGAATATACAGTATATTACAGAAAAAGGGCAATAATTCACATGATGTTAGCAGAGGTGGTAACTCACTGACAAAGCCTGACAATAAGCATGTGTGTGTCTATGTTACAGTTTGAAGAAGTGCAGGCATTCATTGTTCATCTAGAGAATCTGCTCCACCTTAGAGACCAGCTCTGCGAGAAAGAGAACACGGACCAGGAGGAGGTTGACCAGCTGAGGAAAGCTCTGCAGATGCTGGAAGAGCAGCATCACTTACTGTGGCTGCACACAAACAACCAGCTGTCACAGCTCCGCAGCGAGCTGGACAAGGCGTGCTCCGAAGCACTGACATGGGTAGCGCACATAGCCCTCTGGCATCAGAACGCAAGGTCAAATGTTACTCAAAGGTGTGTGACATTCAGTTGTCCCTGTCTGCATACAGGAAAGCAAGTGGAACCACATTGTGGAAACTGTAGCAAAGAAAAGCCTCCTACTGCTAAGGATTAAAATGGTGAGCCTGCAGCTGTATGAGCTGACGGATGACAAGGCAGCAGAAGAAAGTGTGAAACTGAACGACACGGAGAAACAGCTAGAGAAGGTAGGCACCCTGACAGGGCAGAGACAGACCACTAGAGCAACGCAATACAACCAACTTACCATTACCTGTCTCCCTTTTCAAGGTCAAGATGTTCATCCAGAGCTACTCCCACGCATGGACACAACTAGGAACGGAGCACAAGGGAACAGAAAAGGAACAGGGCAAAAAGTAACTACACAGTTCACTGGAAACATGTTTGAGCTTGAATGATTCTTTGAAAGTGAATTCCTTGAATTAGTAGTTTTTAGCTGGTAGTTTTTTTTAGTGTAAAACTCTGTGAATTTAAACTTAAAGACAATGAACCTCAACAAATACAAGACTGTATGTTAAACGAGACTAATCATTTGACAGAGAAACTACCATGAAATGTATCAGGGGTAAGGTGAACATTTAAACCTACTCTTGTTACAGAAATGGAAAATTATAGTCAGAGTTGCTTTTAGTTTAATTCAAAAAAGAATTCTAGTTTACTAATATCAGACATGGAAATATCTTAAATGTACTGTAATAAGAAATGTGCCAAATTGAAACGTGAAAATGTATTTCTGGACAGTTAAATGTAAATATAGTGCATGCTGGGAGGACTGCTATTCACCAGTGTTTCCTAATAAACTTAAATGAGTTAAGTGAACGGCCAGTGAGACATTTCATTTAGCTCCTCCTGGTTATCACCAGGGACTGAGTGCATGTCCTGAAATAGTAGTTATTTTATATTCCTGTGGTTTGCGTTGATCCTGTATATGCAGTAGCAATGTCAGAACACAGCATGGTGTAATCCCTTCCTGTCCTTTCTGAATCACCGCCAACTCGCAGTAATTTTCGTGTGAAGTAGACGGTGACGAGTTAATTCAAGGTGCTCTACTGCCACCTAGTGGCTATCAAAAGAACTCCCTATCAGTCGAGTTGTAGATGTTTATGGAAGTTTGTTGAGGTCAATTTCACATAACAACAAGAATTCTATTATAAAAATGATTATATGGTTATAAGTATTCACCCACAATACATGCAGCAAAGCTCACAGGCATCAATCCGTTTGACCTGTGTACTCAATGCAGTCTAATCTGACAAACATTCAGAAGATGTCTGTTCCTAAATGGCTAAATACAGACATTATTTGCTGTTTCCTTTTTTTGTAATTAGTTTGCTATCATTTGCAACAACACCGTATCCAGATATTGCACATTGCTCACAAAAGTATGAAAAGTAGAAAAAGTTTATATTCTGCAGTTTAAAAAATAGTCAAGACGCAGTCAGACCATAAACATGTTTATTAAAAAAAAAAGACATACATATCAAACACACTGAATTTGGAGTAGAGTGGAAAGTTCTAGATGGAGATTTTTGTTTACAGGAAGCATGAGAGTAATGAAAGAGGTCACTGGTTTATTTGATCTTCATGTGTTGTCCTTTCTGGCCTTCTTGCTGTCGGTCTGTGAGACCATGCAAGTACGGGCTTAACAGGCTTCGGTAGAAAGAAACAGGATAAGCGGAAGAAAATGGATGGATGGAATCTCTATAAATGTTTTTTTTTAATCAACAACCTTGTATCCAGGGTAGACATACTTAATCATCTTTTCCAGTAACTTCTCACCTTTTAGTTTGTCTGTGTCTGTACCTGGTTTTCCTCTATTTACACGTCAAGATTTTGGAGCAACTATTTAATTGTTTTCTCCAACGTTTCAGTTTTCTGCCATCGAGAAACACATTAACAGTTGACATGGTGCTTAATGCAAAACCACTGAGTCATGAAATATTAACTATGAAATATTATATGTAATAAACTCACCTCTTACTCACCTCAAAGATCATATTGTGATGATCACACCTGTATGACAGCAGTAGTTCCTCACATTCAGACTGCCTAGCTACTTTTCTAACATGTGTCTTAAAACTACTTAAGCCCTATTAGTATTTACTCACTCTCCCTTAAATCCATATCTAGTAGCTCAAAACAAGTGTGAGTAGATACCATAATTCTTGATATCCTTCCCAAGCAGAGCTGTTGCTATTTTTCTTGCTGCCCCTGCTTCTCCGTCTTCCTACCCATCTGAGTCCTACTTGAGGACTGTTAGAGTCTCCAGTCCTTCGTTTAATATTGGTGCTCTTGAAGTGGTGTACACATACTGTTTACCAGAGGACAGGAGACAGAATCGCTGCAATCTTAATTTTACTGATGCAGTTTGATGTAGAGGTCAGTGACTAGATTTTCAAATCTGTAGCCTATAACAACATTACATTTGTCATTTTTTAAAATGATCTACTAAAGAATTAGCATTCATTAGCAGGTTCATTTACATAAGTCAACATTTGCGTGTGTCATCCATTAAAATTATGTTAATGATTATTATTTTTTTTTATGTTTCTTGTATTTTTGATGAGAGTACCGGTTGCTTATTTGCTGAGCCAACTACATGTGTTCATATGTTGGCTGCAAGAAAATTTGGTTGAAATGTTTTCCTAGTTTGTACAAAGTAAGCACAAACAACTAAGTCCTAAAAAGTTATTTTAATTTTAGAACTGGATAAATAAATGATACAAAGTCCATTTACTTTTATTTTGAAAACCTGGCTACTGTCACCCGGCCTGCCGTAAATCAATTCTTCAGTGTCGCAAATGTTTGTTGATAGTGCCGCTTCTTCACCCACAGCATCTGGAGAACATTTAATCTTATCTTTAAGGCTAGGTATCGCTGTTTGCGATGGGAGTGATCTTGAAAAGCACTTGTTGTAATTAGCTGTCCATTAAATGTTTTCGGAACACTAGCAGAAAGCCTTGTGTGCGCCATGAAGTGATGATGCCGTGATGGACACAGACGGTCTGTCTCAGCTCGTTAGCAAGAATGACAGTGAACCAGTTTAATCGGCGGCAGATGTCGTGTTTTGCACGACAAAAACAATTGTGAAACCAAAAGAGCTTGACGTATTCAAGCAACTGAAAAGTCACTAAACAAGTTCGTGTGTCGCGCGTCTCAGATGACTATTTTGACTTGTGATTAGCTTTCATGACTGTCACCGCGTCCAGAAGTATTCGCTCTGATAGCTAGAAAATAACGCTGTGAGCGCCAAAGATGTGCAGTCGTCCTGCCGGATGCTCAACGAAACATGCACTTATTTAGCTGGTGATTAGCTCTCCGCAGATCAGCTCTAATTGATCCTTAGCACATCAGAGCTGGTTGCAGCCTGCAGTCTGCTACTATGGAGTCTGACGATGACGTGCCTCTCATCTTAACGTGGGACGAAGCAAACAGCGGGCTGCTCAACGAGGAGGCTGAGAGAGGAGACGAAAGTAAGTTTAAACCGTCGTTTCTTCATTCCATCATCGTGTGTCTTTTTTTTTTTTTTTTTTTTTTTTTTTATCGTTGCGGTGAATTTCATGAGTAGTAAAGTCACCGAGTAATCATATTTGGTACACAAAGATAAACCTGGTCCAGCCAGGGTCAACAGATTGCGGTAAATCCTGCCTTCATCAAGGTTATAATTCTCAATTTTTGTTGGAACTATTGTAGGTGTTAGTTCAACTGAATGGTAGTTTAGGAGGCTGCGATTTGTGGAGCTGCTCAGCAGTGTCTATGTTTTTTTTTAAATTTAGCCTCACTGATTTGGTACCCCTGGTACGGACAAACTATTTGCTCCAGCATGCCCACTACAGCCACCTAAATCACACCGAACTGAGTCAACACCTCCGGAGAGTTTAATTTTCAGCAAAAGTGGTGTCAAAGAAGCTACAAACTGAGTATCGACTTGGTCTAAAGTCTGGCCTACTTGCCAGATGTGCAGTGAAGCCTGTTGTGGACAGTCAGCTGAGCTGCACATGATGCATGATCACCAGGCCACTGCTTCAGATGGAGATTGTCCACCAAAATCATGTGTGTGAGTGTTGTATGTATGGGTATCCATCCATCCACTCTACATAGTAATCCCGCTGTCTTTGTATGCCTCATATATGAACTGTAAAATGAACAATCAGAGAAAGCACTGCATCTGCGGGCCATGCACCCATCAAAACCCCTCCCTGGTGTCCATGGGCAACATGTGTGTGTGACTGTCTGCAGCCTATGTGTAAGTGTGTCTATGCGTGTGAGCTTACTGGATCATTTTGTCTCACCCTGGAGCTGAACAGGAGGAGGAGAGGAGTTTGTTCCTCCTCAGGATAGTTGGGCGTGATGCACAAAGACGATGTATCATGCTGTCCTTTTTTCTTCTTACTGCTGGAACTTTTAGGAAAGAGAAGGAGCTTGAGCCTGGATGCTAGGAAAGAGAAAAGGCTGCTTGTATCACCTCAGGAACAAATCACCCACCTGGATTGAAGTCTGGAGTTGAGTGTTATTGCTGGTGGTCAGGATCCTTCAGATCACCACAAAGTTAGATTTTGCTTGTTGGTGTTACTGTGAGCCGGATCCCCCCCCCGTGTTTTTGACCGCAAGCTCCAAACCTGTTATTGTTCAGCATAGGGCAGAACGCGAGGTGCACTCAGGCAGCTGCTGGCGTGGAATTTGATCTTTGCACTTGAGCTCCGTCTGTGCTCATGTTGGAAAGGAAATGTCTATGAATACAGTTCAGAGACTCACGTGGTCTCCACGTTGTTTGACTCCCTGAAGCAGAAATTTGTGATGTGCAGTGCATGGAAAGAGCACCCAGACTCACAGCAGTAAAACAAGATGGGACAAAAAGATGCATGGGGGATTGTTTGGACCCATCTTGAATAATCCTGTGTGTGGCAGGAAGGAGGCGTAATAGAAAATGTGACATCCGTGCAGACACAGCATTTTCTCACCGACTTACTCCAGTGGAATCAAAGTTCAAGCTCACTGGGTTAAAGCAGGAAGCTAATTTCAGTGTAAGACTGTTGTCTCATTTTTCTCATCAACACAACAGTCAGAGAAACTTTCTTGAAGAAGCAACCCTTTCTCTAAGAAGTGCTGAACTTCTTGAGAACTTTTAACTATTTTGCATTGCGTTGTTTCCTTGCATGGATAATTCTGGGTTTGTGAGGACTCTCATCTGGACTCCACGTTGGTCTGTTTCAGGAGTTTGCATCAGGCCTTTTTGGAATGTTCGACCATCTGTATGTGTGTGGCTGCTGGAATAAGACCAATGTACTGTGAATGACACACACACACACACATACACATGTGTGTGCTGAAGACATCAGCGGCATTACTCTGACACAGCTGAGGCACACTGACAAATCCAAGCTGATCAATGGAGTGCTTATGCGGGCGGTCGACTGGTTCCCATGAAGATCAGAGCTACACTGGGAGTCCAGTAGTGATCTCCTGCTATGTGTCAGACTTAGAACTAGACCGCGTTGGTAGGCACATACCCTTATGTGCGCTGTGTTTATGTTTGTGTGCGTGTGACTGACCGATATACAGTGTTAAAGAAAAGATGAATATGGAAAAGATAAGGTCATTGTCATTGTAGTTACAGTTGATTTTTTTCAATGACACTGCAATGTTTTCTTCCAGATGGAGGAGGCAATTACGACATAGTGAACAACGCTGTGATCTCTACACCAGGGCCTCAAAACCATAAAGCCCACAATGTTTCTTTGCGACAAAGCTGGGAGATGAACTACCAAGAAGCAGCCATCTACCTGCAGGTACTCACAAGCAGTGGATTGTGCCATTTTGAGTGTACAGACCAACTGACACTCATGGTCTACTACACCCTCAGCATTGTGTCACTTGTAGACGGTAAATCGTTGTGAGATTTCAGTGAGCTATATTTACATAATAGCCTGATACAATTAATTAAGTTAAGATAACATACAAGGATGCTCAAAATTCAAAAGTAAGAGGGGCTCTTGCTCCTGATCTCATTGCCCACCAAGTTGCAGACACATTGGTTGCTGTTCTTTTCAGTTGCTAGCTCTCCTATAGTGCTGGATTGTACACATAACATTATCAACATGCCACACCTCTCTCCAGCTCAATGGCTCACTCATTTTAAGAAGACATCGATTTGGGTCTATCTCTACCTCTACCGTACGCTCAATGGTGTAACAACAATGCCAATAGATCCTGTGTTGTATGTTTTACCCAGAATGGCAAAGCATGACACAATATTCCTTGAACAGTCCCTGGGAAAAGGAGTCTGTGTATAGATAGCATTAACTGATTCGTACTGGTAACCTGAAACCTCAAATCCCAATAATAAATAAAACTCACATTGTGTAATTTCTGTATCTGGTTTTAATTTCATGAAGGAGGGAGAGAACAATGACAAGTTTTTCACCCATCCTCAAAATGCAAAGGCACTGTCAGCCTACCTGTTTGCCCACAACCACCTGTTCTACATGATGGAGCTGCTGACAGGCCTGCTGCTCATGATATTGTCGCTGTGTGAAGCTCCCGCTGTACCCTCACTGCGCTTGGATGTCTATGTGAGTGAACATAAACACACACACTAACAGAAGCTTAGATGCAGAGTTTTGCTGTTAAAATCAAATCATATCAAATCAAATTTTATTTGTATAGCCCAAAATCACAAATTACAACACTTGGACGGACAGACGAGCAATAGATGTCACATGTACGGAACACAGCAACATGAAAATAACAAATTAATGAGAATGTATAAGACATGTATGATTTGCATCATTTCAAAAGTATGTGAAATATATAAATCCAGAGGTATGTAATCCAGAATCAGGTTAAATCTATTGGTCCAGAAGTCATTGTGGTCCTTGTATCTAGACTTGAATGTTACTGATGAAGTCAGTGTTTTCAGGAGTAAGTGGGATCTGTAAGTCCAGAGGTATGTGAAATCTATAGATCCAGAAAGAAGTGTGGTCTGTTGGTCTAGAAGTTATTGTAGTCCATTGATCCAGACTAGGATCGAAGTCACAAGATCTCCTGTACTAATGTGGGCAGTAGGCATCAGGCAGAACCACAGCAGAAGCTCCGACCGTGATCCTGCAAGACGATAAAGCACAAAGACTCTGAGGAAGAAGTAAAGTTAATATAAAGTCTTGTTGGAATATGGACTTTTAGAGGAACAGAATGAAAGACAGTGGGAGAGGAAGAGAGAGGAGCTCAGTGTATCACGGAATGCCCCCCGGCAACCTAAACCTATAGCAGCATAACTAGGGGCCAGATCTTCCAACTTTAACTATAAGCTTTTTAAAAAAGGTAAGTTTTAAGCTTGCTCTCAAAAGAAGAGATTGTGTCTGCCTCCCGTACTGAGACTGGAAGATGGTTCTACAGGATAGGAGCTTGACAATTGAAGGCTCTGCCTCCCATTCTACTTTTAGAGATTCTGGGGACCACCAGTATCCCTGCATCCTGGGAGTGTAAGGCTCTGATTGAGTGATAGGGTACTATGAGTTCTTTGAGATTTAATGGTCCCTGACCATTAATAGCTCTGTAGGTGAGGACAAAGATTTCAATTCAATTCGGGATCTAACAGGAAGCCAGTGTAGAGAAGCCTGTACAGGGGAAATATGGTCTCTGATGTTGGTTCTTGTCAGAACACACGCTGCTGCTTTCTGGATTGAGAAGAGTCTTTAGGGACTTCCCTCCGGGCAGGGAAAACGAACTAATGAACGAACGAACTTTAGGGACTTATTAATCTGTTTTACATGAGACTTAAAAGTCAAGTCCTGGTCAAAGATAACACCTAGGTTTTTATGTCTTTAAGACAGGCCTGAAGTTTAGCTAACTGATGAGTTTCATTTCGCTTCATTGATAAGTATAGTTGCGCATCGTCTGCATAGCAATGTTTTCTAATATCACCTAAAGGAAGCATGTATAGAGTGAATAGTATTGGTCCGAGTCTAACTTTATCATATCTAAATGATTCATCATTAACATACACAAATTATCAATCAGACAAGTAGGACTTAACCCCGCTTAATGGAGATCCTTTACTGCCAAATTGGTGTACTAGCCACTGTCGTAGGATGTGATGGTCAGTAGTATCAAAAGCTGCATTAAAATCTAATACAACATTTCGTTTTGTTTCGTTTTCTGCCGCTTATCCGGGTTCGGGTCGCGGGGGGCAACAGCCAGAGCAGGGAGATCCAGACGCTCCTCTCCCCGGCCACTTCCACCAACTCCTCCAGGGGGACACCAAGACGTTCCCAAGCCAGCCTTGAGATATAATCTCTCCAGCGTGTCCTTGGTCTGCCCCGGGGTCTCCTCCCGGATGGGCATGCCTGAAAAACCTCCCCAGGGAGACACCTCAACTGGCTCCTGTCAACGTAGAGGAGCAGCGGCTCTACTCTGAGCCTCTCCCGGATGTCTGAGCTCCTCACCCTATCTCTAAGGCTGAGCCCAGCCACCCTGCGAAGGAAGCTAATTTCGACTGCTTGTATTCGCGATCTAATTCTTTCGGTCACTACCCAGAGTTAATGACCATAGGTGAGAGTTGGGACGTAGATTGACCTGTAAATTGAAAGCTTTGCCTTCTGGCTCAGCTCTCTCTTCACCACAACAGACTGCTTCAGCGCCCGCATCACTGCCGACGCTGTCCCAATCCGTCTGTCAATCTCCCGCTCCATTTTCCCCTCACTTGTGAACAAGACCCCAAGATACTTGAACTCCTCCACTTGGGGAAGCGACTCTCCCCCAACCCGGAGTGGGCAATCCACCCTTTTCCGGCTGAGAACCATGGCCTCAGATTTAGAAGTGCTGATCCTCATCCCCGCTGCTTCACACTCGGCTGCAAACCGTCCCAGTGCAAGCTGGAGGTCACTGTTCGATAAGCCAACAGGACCACGTCATCTGTGGCTGCGCCTAGAAATTCTGTCCATAAAAATTATGAACAGAACTGGTGACAAAGGGCAGCCTTGGTGGAGACCAACCCTAACTGGGAACGGGTCTGACTTACTGCTGGCAATGCGAACCAAAGGACACTTTGAGGGACACAGTCATAAGCCTTCTCCGGATCCACAAAACACATGTGGACTAGTTGGGCAAACTTCCATGTCCCCTCCAGTACCCTCGCGAGGGTATAGAGCTGGTCCAGTGTTCCACAGCCAAGACGAAAACCACATTGCTCCTCTTCAATCCGACGTCCAACTAGCAGCTGGACTCTCCTCTCCAGCACCCTGGAGTAGACCTTCCCAGGGAGGCTGAGGAGTGTGATCCCCTGGTAGTTGGAACACACCCTCTGGTCCCCCTTCTTGAAAAGTGGAACCACCACACTTGTCTGCCATTCCAAAGGCACAGTCCCCGATGTCCAAGCAATGTTGCAGAGGCGTGTCAACCATGACAGCCCTACAACATCCAGAGCCTTCAGGAGCTCGGGAC
>KV751322.1:10672643-10686266 GCA_001698575.1 Mola mola | reverse complement strand
TGGCCGTGGTTTTTGATACATTTAATGAGGTAGAGAAGAAGAAGTTTAAATCTCTTTTGCTTCACAAACGCTCTGCTATTGACCACGCCTTTCAGCTGTTAGTCAGCCGGCAGGTATGACCTCACTTATCTATTCACCCTAAATGCATATCAATCCTTAATTTTCTAAAACGCTCACGTCTGACCCATTGTTCTGTGTTGGCTTGGTTTTCCCTCCCAGAGGCCGATGGGAGTGACGCTGAAACAGTTTGACGGTCTCATGCGATTTTACAGACCTCGGATGTCTGCAAGAGACCGCTTCCTCACATATAAAGCTCTTAACACCTCAGGAGCTCCCATGCTCAGGTGACACAGTTTGTTAAAATCTTGCATTTAGCTTGACTTAAGTGAGACACTGCCTAATTTAATTGTGAGTCTGTTCTGCAACAGTTTACAGGAATTTTATAAGTTCTATGAAGTCACTGGCCTTAAATGGAGGGTAAGTAGTTTCATATTTGTGCAGTGAGTTAGTTCCTGTTTTCAAATGCCTGTTTTTAGTGTGTGTGTGTGTGTGTGTGTGTGGTTCAGGCACGACGCAGCGGAGAACATTGGTTTGACGACCTCCCAAACACAGCCTTCCTCATTTTCAAAGGCTAGTTCTTTTCTCTGTTAATTTCACAAACTAAGTCCTTTCTCCTAGTCCTTTTTGTCATATCTTTCTTCTCTACTTTCACAGGCATCAACCTGCTTGTTAAGTCAAAGGCCTTCCAATATGCCATGTGTAAGTGTACTCACTCACTGTCTTGCAGAGATACTGGGGCAAAAATCTGTCATGATCCTTTGAACCTTGTTTTGTGATTGCAGATGTGGTAGTGGCCATCAATGGTGTGTGGATCCTTGTGGAGACATACACACTGAACAGTAAGATCTTTAGTGGTCCAATATACACAGACCACCGAAGAAAAGGTTTTCTTGCGCAACTGGTCTGCCACTTTTCTCTCCTCCTGCAGGTGGATATTCCTGGTCCAGTTTTGTCCCCTGGAGTTACATTGTTTTTCTTACCAGTGAGTACGATGCTTGCTGTCTCCCACTGTATTCATATTTCAAACTGATCATAGTGCACGCCAAGGTGTACTAAAAGGTATGTACATGAACTTATACTAATATCAACCCTTTATGTCTTTCTACTTTTAGTTTATGGAGTAGAGGTGTTATTGAAAATTTCAGGTTTTGGGCCAATGGCTTATTTCAGCTCTGGGTGGAATCTGTAAGTAACAAATTGGACACTGGGTTCATTGATTGACATAAGTAACCTGTCTAGAGTGCATAAATCCGTAGATTGTGTTTGATTGTGTTTGTGTATACTTGGATTGAGTACTCATACTAAAACCTCAGTAATTGTAGCGTTCTTCATGTTAATCTTTCACTGTGTTTGTCTGTCCAGGTTTGACTTCTCTGTGACAGTGTTTGCCTTCCTGGGCCTGATTGCTCTTGCCTTCAATATGGAGCCGTTTTATTTTGTTGTAGTTCTTCGACCATTTCAGCTCCTCCGGTACCCTTTTGTGTCTATGTTGTAAAGTACAGTGTGCATGTACGTATATTTTCTGTTGCGATTACATGTTAATCCTTCTGTATCTCGCAGGTTGTTTAAAATCAAGCAGAGGTATCGTAATGTGTTGGACACTATGTTTGAGCTTTTCCCGAGGATGGCAAGTCTGGGGCTGACCTTAATCATCTTCTACTACTCCTTTGCCATTGTGGGGATGGAGCTCTTTGCAGATGTGGTTTACCCCAACTGCTGCAAGTGAGTCATGCAGGCCCCAGTAATTAGAATTACACTCAACTACAATTTATTGCTTATTATTCTACATATTGGCTATAGAGCTGCAGAGATTAATTGATCATTTAGTCAAAAAAATCATCAACAATTATTTTGAAAATGAAATCTTTTTTTTTTTCTTGTTATGAGCAAAAATGTCAAAAAATGTGTTGGTTTCAACCTCTTAAATGTTGGGATTTGCTGCTTTTCTTTGTCATTTCTGACAGTAGAATCTTTCGGATTTTAAATATTGGTTGGAGTAAAGAAGCAATTTGAAGACATCTCTTTGGGCTCTGGAAAAATGTGATGAGCATTTTTCACTAAAATTGAGTATCAGAAACAATATTATGTAAATGATTGATTAATCATAACAATAACCTGAAGATGAATTAATGAATATAGTGACTGCTAGTTGCCGCTCCAATTGACTCTCTAATTGAGTGTAAGAGTCTTTGGTCTGGATCTTTTTTAATTTTTGCATATTTTGTGGTACTAGAGGATTAATCTTTGTTCCATCTTTTACTTCTCTCAGCACCAGCACAGTGGCAGACTCCTACAAACAGGTCAATGTCACCTATGGAAACAAAACCGTGTTGGAAGAAGGCTATTATTATCTGAATAACTTCAACAACATTCTCAGCAGCTTTGGTAAGGCCTTCCATTTTTATAAAAGGGTAGCAATATTTTATATCTTAGTTTACTACAATTAAATAAACGACCTCTGTCCTAATCATAAATGCAACGGAAAAAGTATAATCATGCTTGAGACTCACAAATGTTTTCTAATTGACTTTTGCTATTAATTCATCTTTCTGTCTAGCTGTGTAAATGGGCTTGTATTTGAAGTGTGGGTTAATTTCTCGTCTTTGTTTTCTCTCCAGTGACTCTGTTTGAGCTGACTGTGGTCAATAACTGGTACATTACGATGGTAAGATGAAATCATTTATCTGTGCTCTTTGATCAGTCACTGCTCTGTAGGTTTGTCATTGATCAGCTGGTGTCGCTGTTTGACTGCTGCCGCTTGCACTCCCTCACAGGAAGGAGTCACCTCTATGACAAGCCACTGGAGCCGCCTCTACTTCATGACCTTTTACATCGTCACCATGGTGAGGGCTGTGCAGCCACATGCTCGACTGTTTGTGCCTGTGTTACAGCTTACGAACATGCATGTCTGATATTTTATCTGTTCCTCTCTAGGTGGTGATGACCATCATTGTGGCGTTCATTCTGGATGCGTTTGTGTTCCGAATGAACTACAGCCGCAAGAAACGGGAACCGCTGGAGAACCCAGAGGGTGGGACTGATTTCATTTCTATCACTCATGTTGTGGGGACATAAATCTGTTTTCATTACATTGTGGTGACCTGCTTTCCTTTGAGGTTACGAGGTTTAAGATTAGGCTTAAGCAAGTTGTTGTGTTTGTCTGTGGGAAATGAACGTAACCGGTGTTGTTCCATCTGAAGTATATTTGGGTCCAAGGATGGATACTATATACTGTATGGACACTTTATAGTACTCAGGAACAAATGCCATTATTTTTTGCAGTTTTTTTTTGTACAAATAATCAGATAAAAAGCCTATTTTTAGAAGCCAGTGCTCTGTTAAAGGACAATGGGGCATGTGACTTAGTGGTTAGTGACTATCTCTATTGTCTGTGTGTGCAAACTATAGATGAGAACGGGATAGTGTTTGAAGTAGAGGTAAATCGTAATGAAGTTCTGGCCACTCTGGAGTTGTACAAACAGACTCGCCCGCGACTTTCCTCCCTCAGCTCTCTACTGGGAGTCCTACAATCCATGGACAGGGGGGAGGTAATAAAACACATGAACACACCTCTTTTCATTCTCTACTCATAACATGAAGCTCCACTAATGATCTTTTCCTGTTGCTTTGGTGTGTACAGCACTTGTCTCTAGTGTACCTCGGTCGTAGGTCTAGAACAAAGACCGATCTCAGCATGAAAATGTACGAGGAGGAGATACAGGTAAGACACTAAAGGAAAAAATGTTCTGTAAGAGTAGTTTCTTACATTAACCGCTGAAACCTTTCTCCAGGAGTGGTACACAGAGTATTCAAGGGAAAACCTGCCTCAGCAAGACCAAGGACTGGAGCTGGATCTGGAGAGTCCCGTCTCTGACCTCTCTTCCTTCCCAGAGCCTCAGCTCAACCCACAGACCGGACCTCACAGCATCAACTAATTTGCAAGCAGTACACGCGCCACCACTGCAGCATTTTTAACTCTTAGAAGCCCTCCAGGTAGTTTTCCACAGTGGAAGACTAGCCTGGAACCTTTTAGACTGATTGGAGAGTGAGACGAGCTCGCAGTACCTCTGTGTCTCTTGACCAGGACAGTGGGAATGTCGCCCTCTTTTGGCATTTTCAAAGACTGCAGGAAATATTACCAGGGAGCCTGTTTTACTATAGTTTGTTGTGTGCCGTATGTGTACTGCTGGAGGCCTTTTATGACCTCTTGTAAATCATGTAGTACTTAAACCTGATGCCTTAGTTCAGTGGCACATAATGATCAGTGTTAACAGGGACACTACTTCTCTTTTCTGAAGACCAAGGGTGTAAACAGTAACACTCCCTTTAGCTCAACCTAATGACACAATTTTGGTATATCTCCTAACAGTCTCAACAGAAAATGTTTTACTTTTATATAACTTCTTAATCTGTAATGTATTTTAGTTAGTTACGAAGGGATTTTATTAAATTCTGCAAATTGTCAATAATGTATTTTTGCTTTATCATACTGCTCATGACTGCTTCTTTACGGTACCTACAATAATTTAACAAAGAATGTAAGTAAAGACCAGCAGACTATTGCAACTAGTAAAAACGACCAAACCAAAATGATTTAATTCCCCAAAAGCAGCTGTGTACAGGTTCACTTTAAAATTTTGATTTACATTACATGTTCGCAATGTTTTAAATATAAAATTGTACAACCTTTGTTTTTTTTTCCTGGATTTACAGAGTGCCATCACAGCTCGAGCCAGCACAAGTTAGTTTCAATAAAGGCACGGTGTGATCATTCGGTCCAGCTGTCCCCGAGCAGAGAAGTCTTAGTTTGTTGTGCTTGGTTTCACAAACCAACCACAGGATGTCTCTCAGGCAAAGTGTTCATTTTCATATATATATATATAGTGCATTGACATTGTATGTAGAAGAATATATCTTTCGTCTGCGGCCTGCTCCTGTGTGTTGTTTAGCACTATGGGAGGACGATTGGCGTCAGATTCAGTTTATAGACTGTGAATTTTTCCAAACTCTGTGAGAAGTGCAATGAGAAGAAAGGTGGCGTAAAAGATGAGGAGAAAGATCCCGTATGGGCAGCCCAACTTGAACTGGCTTAGTGGAACAGTGATGAAGGTCAGGACCAAAGACAAAGCCAGAGATCCCACAAGAACCCACGTCAGCAAGCCCTCTAGTTCAAACTGAGGAGGAGAAAGAAACAAAAGATCATGTTCAGAGCTTTTAATTTAATCACAGTAATTCTATTTTTTTGCACCTTGGGACAAATCTGTTTCCCAAAAAAATGATATAGAAACAGAATTATGACGTGCAAAGCATTGAAACCCCATATTTAGTTAAAAATAGCACGAATACAAACTATCAAATGTTGAAAGTTTCATTATTTTTGAAAATTATCCCCCTTTTTAGAATTTGATGCCAACAACACGAATGAAAATGTGGCAACAATGGCAACAAAAGAGTGGAGGATTTAGGAAATGCTGATAGAGAAAATCACATCTCACAATTAGTTAACTGGTAAGATGTTACATAGAGTCTTAGTCTGTCTAATGTAACGATAGGGAGGGGTTCACCACTTTGTATAAGACTGCTGGCAAGTAGAGCAACTATTTTAGAATAATGTTTCAAAACATTTAATTTTAATTTTTTTACAGTGCAGAATATCCCTAAAACATCTCTGTATGCAAGGGACAAGGCTGAAAACCAATACGGGATGGCTGTGATCTCGGCCCTGGTACAGATTCTGTAGTGAACATCATGGCTTTTACAGTTTCAACATTTCATATGCTGTCTTTTAGCTATATTCAATTAAACATGAACTCTAAATGTTTTGCAAATTATCACTTTGCTTTTATTTACATTTTACAGTATACCATCTTTTTTGGAAATAGTATTGTATAAACTCATCCTCTGCCTGTTTACCGGCATATCCGAATGTGTTTTAAGCATCTGTACCAGACATCCTAAACCCACACCAAACAGCATGTCTGAAGGAAATGCAGTCAAGGACGCAGACATTAGCAGCCACTTTTTTACATGTCCAAAAAGTTCTGTTTTTATGTTGACACAATTGTTGATACATATATAAAAACAAGGATACTGAAAATGATGCCTCCAAAGCAGGCAGATATTGCCATTCGTGGGTAACCCTGTCGGGCGATGGTGACGTCAGAAAAGCAATCTGAAACAAATCATTTTAAGAGGTTATAATTTAAAGTATATACTATGTTGTTTGCGGAGTTACTAGTTTCACAAATATCACCTCCTATGCTGTTGCCCCAGGCCAGCAGAGTAAGACCCAGCACAGTGTTGCTGAGACTCAGCACCACACCAAGCATGTGCAGAACGCTAACCACTTCAGAGGCTGTTGCACTGATCAGCACTGCACTCACCACAAAGCCCAAAAGAGCAAACAGCTGGAGGGTGGATACACAACAAAAACACACAACATTATTGCAGCATTAACTGAAGATCCTTAAATATGTGAGAATAAAGAATACTTGGATCCTCACACCCCTTGTAATCCATACAAACTTACTGGATGGTATTTGGGAGGATATTCGTTAGTGGTGGTGCAGAAGACAATTGCAGACAGGAAAAGTCCTAGCAGCAGAGTCAGCAACCAGAGAGGAAACTGCCCCTGAATCATATAATCTCCATCTACACATTACAAAAGGGACAAAAAATTTTTCCAAACAATGTCACGCTGCCATTACCGTGTACGGTGATGGATGCACTTACACACTCCAGACTGGAGGGCGAGTACACACACTAGAGGGGAAGTGATCAGATGAAGGCAGTTTAGTGGGCGTTTCCAATTCTTGTCTTCTTTATCCGGGTCGACAACGGGGATACAGAGCAGCAGCAGGACCTCTACAGGGATCTGATGGGTGCAAGTGTAAGATAAGACACTGATACTAAATGAACAACTACGAGTTTTCCCCATTACTGTTTCATAGCCCTTCTATCTGCTGACCATCTCGCACACCTTCAGTACTTTGAGGACTTTCCAGGCAGATGATTTCCTCCTCCACTTCATGTTGTCCACGGGGTTCAGAGCGCTCAGCACAATCTGACTTGTAGATACAGAATTAGGCAAAAGTGGCCTGTACTCTGACTCTGTAACACACCCATGCAAATGCATGTCATTGGTCCTTCTCATGCAGAAAAACTATTATATTAATCTATTTTGTTTTTTAAAAAAAGGTGCTGCACTGCTACCGTATTCCTGTTGGATGTTCCCATCTGACAAGCATGGAACTTCATCATCAAATGAGTTGGACGAGTGAAACTCTGCTGCAAAGACAAAATAAAAACCTTGACAGGGCCATTTAAAAAATTTTTTTTTTTTTTAATTTATTTTAATCATTTCCTGCTCATGAATATATTTGTGATTCTAACCTGGGACATGTGCAACATCCTGGACACTTGAGTTCATCAAATGTTTCTGCCGGTTGTAGACGTATGCACTGATAATAACAGTTATTACATACAGCACGTAGAGGCACAGGTACCCTAAAAAAAAAAACAATGAGGCCAAGTGAAGCTCCGAATGAAACATCTCATCTGAGAGAGTGTTGAATGATAATATCAACAATAACAAAAAAATCTTAATGTTACAAATTGACTGTTTAAACCACAGTGACAGTTCCATGCCAGCGCTGTGAAGGATCAACATGCAACTAACAAATCTAATAGGGCAAAATTATATAAATGTCTTACCCACTATTTCACCCAGTGATGTGCGCCCTCTGTACAACATGAGAAAAGTCCAAAAGACTGCCACCATGTAGAAGCTGACATCACGCAGAAAAGGGCGGGAGGCTACAGCGAAAGGCTTGACCAGCGCCACGCTGCCTGCAACTACTGTGGTGACAAATATACCAGCCCCTGTGGTGGGAGGAAGATGGGGCAGGCATAATGAAGCGAACCGGGTCTTCATAGTATGTGTTGTTGGAGCGTGAGACTGTGCCTACCAAATAAGGCTCCAATAGCCAGCCCAGCAGTGTGAGGGTGGGAGAAAGCTGCGATGGCACTGAAGATGTCAGGAGCCCCGTTACCAAGAGCAAGAAATGTCACACCCTCAGCACAGACAGCAGTCAAGGAAAATATTCTTATTTCCAAAATACAACACCAAAGCAAGATTGATATAAATGAAGACAAAAATCAAATATCTCTGAGAGGGGACGTTTGCTGGGATGCCCAGCGGATGTAGATAAAGGATACAGCCACATTGTGGGTGAGGTGGAGAGAGGTGGAGATGGCTGACAGGTTGGGACAAAAACTGGAGGAGAAACAGGGGAAAAATAGAATGGTGAGAAAATTACAAAATGTATCTCAGTCTTTCTAAACTTCCGTTTCTGTACTATTTGGTTACTCCGGTGTACTCGGGTACAGTGTGTGAAATGAAAGTGGGTGGAAAAAAAAGCAGAACACACTGCTTCCTTTGAAAAACTGAGAAAGAAAATGCTACAGTCATGTGGGCATTAAACTGACCATGCTGCAGGCAAGATTCTGTGTGTGAGATCTGCCATAACAGGTGGAACTAATAAGAGACAATAAGAGACTATGCTGCCCTGACACATAAAGAGCAACTTGTGGAACAGATTAACACTGGCAACTTGAGAGACACTTACAACTTTGATGCCATGAGTCCAAGAACGACAAACAGAAAGAGAAGCCAGACAATCTGTGGGGAAGCAGAAGAACATGAGGATCCGTTGTTTCTTTACATGCACTCAGAGAAGACACAAATGCCGCTTGAGTCTCAGTCAAACAGAACTGTCCACACTCAACACACAGATCTTACACAAAGAGTGATTGTGAGAGGTGTGAGGTTGGGAGGCAGCAGGCAGAAGGCTGCATGAAGGTAGTTGATGAAGCCATCTTCCATGTTACAGTCTGGTGTGTTCTTCACAAAGGCACAGCGGTCTGCAGCACTGAGGTTCATCACAAGGCCGCACTAAACACACGAACACAAGCAATTATAGCCGTTAAAGCATCTTGTAGCATCAGGGAACTAACAATTGACCCTCTCAAATCATATACATATTTTTAAACAAAACTCTCTTTTTGTGCATGTTTTCATCAGGTACCACACACACTGCAGTCTACATGTGTCAGGCATCTTTGAAATACTTTGCCAAGAGGCCGAGGAACCAATCATCTCTGCTAAAAAATTCTGTACTTGTACAACATAAAAGTATTGAGGCATATGCAGCATATAAAATAATATTCATTCAGAGTGGGCACTTAAGATAAAATCCCCTCGCAGGGTATGTTTTTATTCTAGGCAAATCAGCCCAAAAGCTGTTTATGGATAATCAGACTGAAATTGTGGATATTCCAGCAAATTAAATGTATGAAAAAAGGAAATTCCCTAAATTTGTCATATAAATGCTGAGTAAATTGCCAAATTCCTATTGCCTCACAGTACATTTACACAGTGGCAAGTTTATGTGCTACACCTGAATATATAATGCAAACCAGTACAGATGAACATAAATTCAATTTTAACATAGAGAACAATATTCAGTTTTGATTCAAGCTGAGAGGTATTAATTTCACTGATTACTAAGGTTGTAAATTGCACTGAGCTGCATTATTGTGGTCTTTCCATTCACAAACATAAATGAGTAAAGGGTGTTATTAACACATCTCAAAAGGCTAATGTAGTGAAATTGATCAACGATCAACTCAGGAAGTCATAAACATAGAGAAAATATTTAACTTCTTGTTAAAATAAATCCTCCTATTCTTCTGGATCAAATCTTGATGAAAATGTGACGGGATTTAAAAATATATATATATCATCATTTTACTACATATTTAATTGTATTATTATTTTGTATATATTTGTATACATTATTCCTTATTTATTTTGCAAATGAGGTCGGACGGGGTCATGCGTTATGTTACATTCTAAGTACAGTTCAACCTGATTTTCCTACTTGTCATGTGACAGCTGGAAAAACCTGCTGACGGCTTCAAACCAGCGTTCCCACAAATATGAACCCGGTAAACAACAGACACACACTGTGCCAGTGGAACCACACATCTGGCAGCTACAGACCTCATCGCTGGCGCTGTGAAACATCATGGCCAGGGTGGTGTTTGAAGACCACCCGGCTAATCCGACAACAGGCTGGTTCCCCTGGGCCCGGGAGTCGGAAGTGACCCGCTGGGAAGAGGACAGCGCCAGCAAAAGTGACAGGAACACTGCAGAAGACATGATTCCCTTTATCCCGGAGCTACGTCCATTCTGGTGGCGCCTAAGCAGGGCAGTGGCGACTTGTTTTTAGTCCTTAAATCTGCCCTTTTCAAGTAAGATTAAAACGAAAAAAAGCTGAAAAATAAATATCCATAAATGATCGCGCTGGTGTCGGGCCACGTTGTCTTTATTAGGGCGTTGCAATACCCGAGTGCTCACGGTGCGGGTACACGGTGTACGCCTTCGAGCGAAGCTCCGCCCACTATTTTTCCTACGAGACGTACTGCTGTTAAGGCCATCCCGTAAACTCAGAATTTAAAATGGCGGAACGCTGAACAGAAACTAAAAGGTTTAAAAAATATACAGAAATATTTTATTTGTACATAAAATTCTACATACGTCAAGTACCATTGTCCCATTGTCCCAATTTTATTACAATTTGGCACAATACAACACAATGAAAGGAGTAAACACACAGGAAATGTATTTTCATCATAATAGATAAATAACAACGTTGTAAATAAATTGTGCAAAAGTTGCTAAATTCAGTAAAGCGTTTTGCTTCACAGATACGTTGGCATTTTCCAGGAGCACTCGAATGCAGCATATAAATACAATGAGTTCCCGGGCCATGAGTTTGTGACCTGTGCTCCACTTTACATGTGGTCTACTGCCCTGTGCTTGCCTTTTGAGGTGTCAGAGAAATTCAGAAGAATTTTCTCTAAGCATAACATCCCAGTTCACTTCAGACCCTGCTACACTCTGAGACAGAAACTGGTTCAACCCAAGGACAAAACTCCCAGACACAAACTTAACAATGTTGCTTATGCAGTCCAGTGCATTGAGGAGTGCACAGACTTTTATATCGGGGAGACCAAACAACCTCTCCACAAACGTATGGCTCAATCCCAGAGAGCCAGCTGCTCTGGCCAGGGCTCAGCAGTCCACTTACACTACCAGGAAACTTAACACTTTTCAAAAAACCAGCGACTCACATGATGACAGGGGGACTGATTACCCATCTGATGGGGGATGGATCTGGGTCACACAGATTGGGGGCGGAGCTTTGTACCCTTTGCCCACTACCCTGAGTAAGAAAGATCCTCCACAAGGTTAAATATTGGGGACTCCCTACGAGAGACCTAGAACTAAAGAAGCCTCTTGGATTAGAGGCAAAACATCTTCAAAAAACAAGAGATCCAATTGACTCCAGAAGAAATATCACAGAGACGTTACAAACACAGTGTATAAAAATAGATATGAAAAATGCAAAGTCAAATAATGTACATTAAAAGAATGTCATTTATTAGAATGTACACTGATAAACAGTCTTAGTTGCCTACAATTTTGTTTTTGTTTTTTTATTAAGGGACACAACAACTTCATCTACATTAGAATTTCAGTGAGGCACAGTAATGGCAGAACGAGGGGTGTTGTCTTCTGTTTCAGTGAACTCTTAGTTCTGGATCGGCCGGTCATACACCAGTGCGGCATCAAGTGGTGGAGTGCTGGGATCATAGCAGCCTCTGGCCTGTTTTGTTGCCACAGGACATAAGTCATGTTCGCACCACCTGGTGAAGCATAACAAAGAGATATATGATGAGTTAATGCAAAATATGACACAGAAGTGAAAATGTAATTTCTGTTTTTAATTTTGCTTACCTGAGAGCTGCATAGGTGTCAGATGGAGATGCTCCTTTCCAACACGCATGATCAATAAGAAGGGCACCTGTTAACGTACAGATAGTTAGAGGGGACCTCCACCAATTTCAACCTGGTGGAACTGGTGCTTATGTGCCAGCTACGAGTATCTGTCCGGGGCTAGGGTTGAGACCAGTAAGTGGAATTAATGAGGACAGGAGGAGCTTGAGCCTTTTGATGCCCTGTGATTTCAGGATTGCACATGCGTGAGCATTTATTTGGGGATGTTATGAAAAACTTGACTAAACCTGGAAAATAGGAGTCCTGTCCAGTTTTGCTTGTTAAGAGTTCTATCTCCTTGGATCCCTTCCAACAGCTGGCAACCAGTTTATATGATTATGCTTATGCAGTGTTAAGTTTTATGTAAACTCTCCATGGTCCCTGATCTAGTTTGTGACAGGAACCAAAATTACAAACAACTTGGTTACATTTAGGTAACCCTTTCACAACATTTAACAAATTACAAAAGACCTTTGTGGAAGAAAGGCTTTGAGACTGACTTCCTCCATTCAACAGTGACTCAGGTATAGCACAAAGATCTAACTAAACTATTGTTGGTCGAGTTGCATTGTGTTTAATGTAGGCAGCAACCTTGGGGAAAGGAGAATGTTTGGTATGAAACTGCCTCTGCTACACTGTTTTGGAATTTTTGTGAATGTGATTTTTTATCTTTTGGAGTATTCCTTTAAAAGAGAGGATTATATGGGTAATATGTGGTACCTACCTGTGTAGATGCGAGCCAGGCTGTATGCCAGATCCCGGGCTGCGAGCTCCAGGTAGCCAGCTTCTCTGGTAGCTGCTACCTGAACAAAATCCTTCAGTTCAGAGAGAGCATGGTCCAGCGCTTTCACTGCTGGGGCCAACAAGGAAATACTTGATGCACCTGAAAGCAGGGACTACAAGGAAGACAAAACAAATTCTGGTTAGACTCAGTAGCGGGTAACAGAATTTGTTTGGCAGGATCATTCTCCAAATCCATACCTTGGTATGGTTGAAGTAAGCATGAAGAACCATTCCTGAGCTACGAGCTACACAGCGCAGCACATCCAAAGACAGAATATTTGTGGTTCCTTCCCAAATACTCAATACCTGACAGAGAGAGATACAAGAAAACCCCTTTAAATTCCAAAAAGCTTTAGAACATTATTCATTCTTATGTATTTACCTCACCTGTGCATCGCGAAGTAGTCCAGGCAAACCTGTATCTTCGATGTAGCCTTGTCCGCCGAAGCTTTCCAAACCTTCTGAAACCACAGCCACTGCCTAAATAAAAAAATAGATGTTAGAGAAAAAAATCAGTATTTTCAAACCCGGCCCCCTCATTTACATATTTTTTATGTATAAATGATTAGCATTACAAGTCCTGGAACTGCCATAGCTGGAGACCTAAGTCAGCCGCTGCAACATGGCTGCAATGAAATTTAATCCTTTTGAGCTCTGGCTCTGAACTCTGGCCAGTTTTGTCCGTATTGTGTTTTGTTTTTGCCACTCACAGGGTAAATTTTTTACTTAGATGTCTGACAAGATGAAAATGTAACAATATAGTCATTTTTGTTGAGAATAATTCTTATTGTGCAGAAGTTTCCAAGGAAAATCGGAAATCTTGCAGCAACTGAGCTGCTGCCTCATCTAGTAGATTGTCAAAATCAGCTAAATATTCA
>KV751322.1:10657624-10668956 GCA_001698575.1 Mola mola | reverse complement strand
TGTGTTCCTTATAACCATTTTTCAATTTTAGTCGAGAACTTGACTTCTACTCTTTTGGCCGCAATTACGAGGTCAGAAAGCATCATGTCTCATCCAATGTGCCTGTAAACATTTGGTAATAATGCATCTACATTGACCAGAGGAGTGTGAAGTTGATTGTCATCACTTTTATAATTGATGTGTAACTTACCCTGTGTGCTTGCAGGCCGTCCAGCAGCAACTCAGCAGTCGGCATCTGTCTTGTTCCCAGCTTGTCCTTCAGTCTCTGAACCTCTATACCCTTCAGTCGGCCATCCTCATCTCTACTCACCTCTGCATAGAACAAAGACAAACCCAAGCTGCCCTGTGTGATAGAGACAAGCACAAATGCAGTGCAATTATATCACTTCAGAAATTATTTATCAAAACTGATTTTAGAGGAGTATCGAGCAGTACTGGTGTGATGGCTCCTGTTCTGTCCTGCACTCTGGCCAGTGTGAGAGTCATGTCCGCATCTGTTGCAGAAGTGAACCACTTGAAGCCGTGTAGTTTGTATGAACCATCTGTCTGTGGAACAGCCACTGTCTCCGTGCCACTGGCTGAGGAAGGACAAGAAAAGAATGACAATGATGAGTAACAAAAACTAAGTATACATTTGACAAAATGTGAGGCAACTTAGACAGTAATTACTGACCCACATCAGATCCTCCCTGTCTTTCTGTCATCCACTGTCCAGATGTCCAGAAATATTCAGGCTGACGGGTGGTCAAACGACTGTAAGCTTCATCTACTGGCCACGAAGTACCTAAAGACTACACATATGCAGCCAGAAAATCACACACTATGGTTACAAGCTCAGAAAAAATGTATTTACATTATATGCAGTAATCTGACGGCACTCAAAGTAGGCCATCCACACCGTGCCCAAACATGTCTCACTCATAAAGATTTTTTGACTTATGTAAGCGCTCCATACTCCGTTCAAGTGCGGCACACTTCTTTGGCCCTAGCTTGAGTAGAGGAGGTGTACTTCGGCACGGTACAGTTTCTCATGCAAGGATCATTAAATCTGGGAATGTGAGCTGGCCGTATCTGAACAAAAAGTCTCCAAATACACTACAAAGTATTTAAGGTTCTCTGCATTATTCTCCTTTGTGCTGGGACTTTGATTCCCCATGCGTGCTATCCGTAAACTAAAAGACGCCTCATGATGATGTACAGCCATTCCTGTGTCATATTACCACGTGATGATGTATGTTCGAAAGGTGAAAATGCTCAGGCCTCGGCTGGGCATTTGAAATGTATAACTGGTACACGAGGAAACAGACTGAAAAATGTATGTTTTTCACGTCAAAGCATTTGCACTGAAGCCACAGAGAAAGGGTGGGCTATATGACCTAAAATTATTACCACTTCATTTTTAATATTTGGACAGTGACAGTATTAAGTCACAATATTGCATTTTTTGGGAGAAGAAGCCCTGCAAAGCCATGTCCCTTTATGTGAATGAAAAGGCCATATTTTATTAATATAATATTTATTAAGTACATAGGATATATCCTTATTAAATAGAGAGAATGAGAGAGTATTATGCATCCTCAACAGCATGTTTTTGTAAAAAAACCTAAAGATGTGAAATTAATTAAGTACTATAACAAAAGTAAAAATAGCACTTCTCCCCTACAACACCTTTGTGGTCATACAGCAGCATTGAGTCACATTGTATCAGGGAACACAAAAAGGCTTTAATTAATCAACTGGGCCTCTCTCTTTTTACCACACACCATGCATGAAGGCAGTGGCTGATAAAATAAATTCTCACATTTTAACCTACTTTTTCATCTGCTACAAGATACATCGAATATTGACAAATACTGTATGTCAGACCACAGTTGAGAAAATTAAATCAAAAAAAATTTTTTAGTAAGGATTTTGTATAAATTGGGTGATTATTTATTATTTATATAGAGCAAAAAGAGCACAATTTGGAAAACAGCTACAAATGTTTTATGATGTTTACAATGTAGACCATTGCATGTGTCATTTAAAAAACAAACTCAGCTAGGATATTTGTTTTTGGGACAAACCTGAATAACTTTAGCGGCTCCATCAGTCATGGCCAGAGGACAGGTGTAGAGACCAGAGGAGGGAGAGAAGATGAACAACTTGCTCATTTGGTACACACGACTGCAACACACACACACACACACTGTCATACTTAGAATGACTTATCCAATTAGAAATTTCCAAAAAATGTTAACTGAACTGAAGAAATTAGTTAAAATGAAAATGGAAACACTACAGCCTACTAACCTCCACTCTCCAAATGACCTCTCATAGCCAATAGCGACCAGACCTTCCTGTGCTGACAGGTCTTTCATTCGCTTCCAGGCTGGAGAGGTCACAATGTGGTCGACTCTGCGACCCCAGGAGTCGAAGTGCACCAACCGTGGAGGGGTGATCTCGCACTCTCTGCCCCACTCGTCCACCTCATTGGCCACACGCTCTCCAAATGCACACAAATCTGAAAGTGGTGCCTGTGAACATTTACAAACAAAGACAATCACTTCATCTGATTTTCCTGGCATCGCAGATTCCATCTAGTTGTTTGCTCAGGTTTGGGTTAAATACATTAAGATACAAGATGTGACAGACAGACTAAACACAAAAAATAAGAAAAGTAAATGCATTAGACATTCACTGACTGAGTTTCTATGTAAAACAATGACACATATTTGCAAAGTATTTGTCATCAACACCCAAACAGCTTGGTAGTACAATTTCACTGCATTATAATATTGTAATATGCGTTCTGTTCATACATTACTTAACATGATCTCCCGCACTAAAACAACTAATATGACACCCTTTCCCAGTTATTACAGAGGTAATGTTGCACCTTCTCGGGTCATTTTTTTTGTAGTATCTTTTCAATAATAGAGACACATCTGAAGATTTCCTCCTCACCTGTTGGGGTAGGTGCCTGCTCAGGTAACCTCTGAGCAAGGCATCCTCTAAAAATGGATTCTTCAGCACTGGCCTTTCCTGAAAGAAAGATCCTATCTTGGATCCAGAGAAAGGCAAGTAGCCCGCTGCCCTCCACACTTCTTCTTCATCTGACCTTGCGCCCGACTCGGTTACATGGGCTGACCTGACGAGGACTAGGGGTCGAGAAACACTACACCACACCCTACAGCCTCCAGTGAGATGGCGGTTTAGTAAGGCTAAACATACTGCCATGTCTCACATCTCGTACTCTGAAATGAAGGCAGTAGGAAGAGAAACATATTTAACTCATTCAGAACTGTATAGGATTATCCAGAATCAATCAATATCAATATCGATAATCAGTCATCTTGGATTTTTAGTGAGGCAAGCTGCCTCACATATCTCAGTTTTTCACCAAAATCTGGGAAATGAACTTAGAAACCTATGACATCTTATTATACTGAATTCAGGCAGATGAGAAACTAAATAATATAATCCAATATTAATAATTGACGTTTTAGGATCCATTTTTACATTGTGAAGGTGATAATACATATACTTCAACACAAAGCCAACATGTATTTGAACTCATGTAAACAGATTTAAATGCTTTTTTACATTATATTTGATAGTTAAGATATATCTTCATTTTAATAAATCCCAAATGCTGATTCCTATTCTAAAGAAGCCAAAAATTGGGTAAATATTACCCAAAAATATTGGGTATTAAATGAAAGAAAGAAAAAATGCACTAATAAATCCTCAAGATAATCAACCTAACTATATTAAAGTGAAGGAAGAATTCAAGTTACTGTTTGCCTTAAACTGCTATCTATCCATGCCACATAAGACTATGTGATGTTTTAAATAATTAAGAATTGTTTTATACGCTCTTTTAATTGCTCTGCAACATTTAAGTGAAACAAATCAGCAACTTACTGGCAGTTGACTACTTAAATGGGTCAAGGTTCATTCTATTCCACTGTTTGTGCACTGTTAGCTCTCAATTTGGAGCAGTAATCTCGCTTTATTTTACTAAATTACTAATGATTTAATACATCGATGTGCCGCAAACCTGTTGGCCTATCCTTCATTCTTATTTACAGACTGTCTGACACAACACTGCTCATTGTGCAAGTGTCCTGAGCTCTGCAACAACCTCAGGGAAGCGAGCAACGTTAGCTAACTATGCTTTTCTTCATCAATTCAATTAGCCATTCATTTCGGCCTGTTTGTATCAGTAACTGCTCCAATGACATTTACTACTTTGCATGTCAAACGTCATAGAGGACAAACTACCGTTTACAATCTTACCAGACGTTCGTCAGGCAGTGTTTACGTTCAGTTACAAACTCAGTATTTGTTCAGCTTCTCGCGAGTCTTTGCGGCAACTCTCGCGAGACAGACGGGCAGTCAGAGCGTCAGTCAAGCTTTTAAGAGCCTGATAGTCAAGTAACCTTAACGGCAACACTCTCATTACATACGTGTACAAATATAATGAAATCAAACAATAGTATCAAAAAGCAAAACCTTATTATCCGTTTAGTGGTAACTCGTGTATTCAGGGTGATGGGTTAGGATTAGAACATTATCCCATCCTGGGCTGACAAGTGATACATATTTTCACCATGTGCGATTATTGGGTTACTTACCAAGATTGATGTAATCAGATAACTAGTCTGTAGACCCAGTAGAAAATACGAAACCTGTGATAACATTGATTGAAACATGAACTGTAAAACTCTCAAGAACCATGTGCTCCATTTCTTTGTCATCTTTCCTCAAATTCACCTTTATTCGCTGTATATGCTGTTACCCATAGTAACATACTTTAGTGTGCTTGATTTTGAAATTACTGTCAACTGTTACACTCCATTATTAAAAGCAATTGAATCTTCCTTTTTTTATTGACTTGTACTTTGGAAGGGAAGCCTGTGCATCGAGTCAAAACAAAGACCATCTAGCACATGAGCATGTGTTTCTGCCTCAGCCAGCTTGAGGAAACAGCACAAACTGGTCCAACACCAGGTTCTAAAAACATTTCTCATTGATGAGCCAGAAGAATGTTTGTTACAGGCCAGGACATATGTAGAGCACTTTTCACACGGAGTAGATTAGATAAGAGATTAAATAGTGAAGGTGGTGCTGAATCTGTTTTATTGTTCTCAGTAAAGATTTGTCAAAAATACATAATATTTTGTTCCAAGCAGAACAAAAGGACAGAAAGCATGCATGATTTAATAAAACACTGCCATGACGTTTTAAAAATCTGTTCAAAAGGAAAGACACAGTTACTGAATATTATGAACACACAACTTTTGCATTTAAATGATTATTTTTTTCTTCCAAAAATAAACACAGAACAGTAATAGTTTAAAGTCAGGAGGGATATAATAACCATACTGATAAAACCCAGTAATTCTTATCTGAGGGTGTGACTGAACACCCAACCATAAAACAATAACCTGGTATGCTCTTAGACCAGGATGGAGAAAGGAATGGGACAACAGTGAAGTGTTTTTAGCATAAAAAAATAAAAGTTAAAGTTTAGGTGCCAGTTGCAGTGCTGAGTATTCTCCAGTCGAACCCAAAACTTGAGTTACTTGGTGTTTCTGATCCTCACCTGACAATGGACCAAAACGAGAAACAAATGCAGTCTGCAGTTTGTTACATCATTAGTTGACTAAATAAAAAGTAGGACAAAATGTATTTAACCTACACAAATGATTTCAAAGGACAATAGGAATAGGTTGGTGTAAACACAGATTAACATATATAACCAGGTAGAGGGACTAAAGAGAAAACCACAGGCTAAAAGGCTAACCGACGAACGCCATAGACCCCGCCCAAACTCAAAGAACTCACTGGTGTCCACTAAACACTGAAACAACCAAAATCAAAGAGCAAACTTAATATGATCGGTATTAACCAATGGAGGGATCGACAACGAATATATCACAGCCAACTCTGCACATATGCAAGTGTCTTTGGGGATCTGTCGTCAAATAGTGGCTGTCATGTGTTTGTGTATATGCATGTCCTCTTTCTCACGTCTTCTTTAATCACCCTTGGTGAGGAGATCTTCTATGTAGGCGTCAAGCTCGTCATCTGTGTTTATGTCAATGTCCTGAAAGTGCAAGAAAGGTACTTGGACTTGCGACATAATTTTTACAATAGCCTTTACAAGACAAAAATTCAACCGTTGGTATTAGAGTGTGGTATGTTTTGTACAATCAATAAATAATGATAAAGAGGTTACCTCTTGTACTTTTTGTAGGAGTGCTACAATGTTTGTTCGTAATTTCTGTAGTTTCTCGTCTGCCTCCTTTAGTTTGAGCTCAGTACTGTTGCTCTTTTCTTCCACAGCTTTGGCCCTGGCATCAGCTCTGCTCTGGTATGAGTTACACAATGACTGGAGACCAGATTCATACTGCTGGAAATACTCTTTCTAAATAGAGAAGGAAGACATTAACACTGGATACACTCAACAAGATAACAAATATAGGAACAAGTAAACACATTAATACAGTTGATGAGCAACTAATCAATTTCAGTCATAATAAATTTTTTTATTTTATTGCTTCAAATTAGATTTCTTGGTCAGTTGAACACAAAGGATCGGTCTTCATAATTATCTATAATCTATCTCACCAAAGGAAATGCCACCAACTCCTCAGCCGCCATACTGTTAACGTCGTCCTTGGGGATTCGGAAAGCAGGAGGGAAAAAGTAACGCAGCATTGTCCTACAAACATGAACAGCACAGTGTTACAGTGAGACTCTGCCCTGGTTATTGGAAGTGGTAACAAACCCAGTTTATTGTGATTAGCTCACCTCAACATGCCTACCAGACTGTCCGTTACCTCTCGGCTAGTTCCTGGTTGCGTGGTGTCTGGCTCCATAGGTGCCGGCCCCTTTTCGGCCTCCTGTTGGGTGTCAGGTGTCTGAGAAATCGGAGATGGCGGCCGCATCAACCGCACCTCATCACTTCCCTTAAATACCCTTCACAGACACACAGCAACAAGTACTGGATATTAATTGTTTGTCATGTTGATAAACTGGGCCATGCATGCAACAACACAGATGAAGCATCTTACCATCGGTCTTTTGGGGTGGATCTAGGTACATAATCAAACTTCACTTTCCAACGAACGCTCTGTTTGTTTGCCTCCACTGCAATGACTTTGCCTGTGTACCACTCCTGGTTGACACGCACTTCAACCAGCAGACCCTTATCTGTAGAAAACAATGACATAGCTTTAAAAGATTCTTTTTCCAGAGTTCTAAGTGTTACTGCAGTACAGAGTGGGCCTTCATCTCACCTTTCTGAGCATTTTTACTGTCATTCTCTGGCTCCTGCTGTGGGGACTTCTCAGATTCCTGCAAACAAAACGAGTGCCATCACTGCAGTTACTACCAGCAATTCACAAAGGAAAGAGAAATTTAACCCACTGTTAATGAAAAGAAGAAAGTCTAAGTATAACAGCAAGCAGCAGTGCGTTAGAGAAGAACATGAAAACACCAGAGCATCAGTATCGGATTAGTTGAGAGAATGATGATCTGATATTACACCCAGATCAGAAAAAAGGATTGAATCGTTGAGACTTTTAGAAGTTGTGAATGTAGGTTCAACTCAGTTTTATTTGAGGGGAGCAGAGAGAGGGAGCAAGTAAAGCTACCTTTGCTTTAGTCCCATGTTGTTGCATGGGAATGGATTTAGGGAGAGATGTTGGTGTACTTGGTGTCTGCCGTGTAGGAGTAGAAACCCCTTTCTTCTCAGGATGTGAGCGTGTGGTAACCTGCAAAGTCAACATCGGATGGGCTCTGATATTAGGTTGTGTCAAACTTTTCACTACATGAGCCACCTTCAGTGTCATTATCTTAGCAACCATCCAAATACTGTAAGAAGTTAACAATGTATTGCTTCCTGTACTTTAGTTCTGTGACGAGTACAATTTTCTGAATAGATATATGTTTAGATAGTTTTGTTGGACTAATCGTTTTATCAGGAAACTTTGAACTAATGTTCCGTTAGAGATTGGTATCTGGCTAGTCTGCAGCAAGACAAGTAAATAAAAAGCTCTTGAAGGCAAAGTTAGAGCTTATATAAACACATATAGAGCAGTACATACCTTTTTATTAATGTACTTAAGTTAATGTTGAGATTGTTGTTTAGATACTATTTAAAACCATCCACTAAGAAAATGAAACTGAGTGACACACATTTTATTACTGATTTTATTACTGTCATTCCTGAATGGTACTTGTGGTGTGTCGAGGAACATTTATCTACTGCGCAGGCTGATCCTAATGTTAGGGTGGGCCGTTAACGGTATATCTCATCTGCAGTAGAGTTTAAGTGGGTGAAACATGTCAAAGTGACATGAAAGCCAGGACCCAAAGTTTCCCAGCAGTGTAGTGCCCATTCAAAAGCGTATATGCACATTTTTCAGTGCAGTTAAAGGATCATACTATGCATGTTAATAGGTGCCAGATATAAATATGTCATCTCCGACAGGATGCACATGTGAGAGAAAACAATGGGGTTAATCGCTGCAGATTCAAGAGAAGATTAATCCTGATTCTCAACTCATAATATCATAATAAAATGTGAGTTGGCTACATTGCCCCACTTAACCCTGACATGTTAAACCCTTCTTAATTTTTTTTTTTACTTGTTAGACAACTGGAAATTGTTTTTATTATTGTTTCTAACTACGAGTGTGACTCAACCCGATATCTGTCCTCAGCGAATAGACCTGCCGAGTATGAAGTATGGATGGTTCTTGAGATATATGCGAACCACATAAGCCAGAGATTTCTGCCTTTATAATCAAATGTAGAGATTTACCAATATGGAAATTGGGAGCCAATCCCAATTACAATATGACACGTGTTTGATACAAACAAATCAGCGGAGTTAAGACAAGAGATTTTTTTTAGAAATTTATTGGCTGTTTGCGCTGAGGCCAACATCCCCTTGGAAAAACTAGTAAAGCTAAATCCTTTTCCAATAAAGCGCAGCAAACAGCAGTGCACAACCTGAAAGTGTTAAAAGCCTTCGTCAAATTCACCTGTCCCAGGCGTTTAAGCAACATAACCCTGATGCAACGGACTGCAGTGTCCTAAACATCGAAATGCAAAGCTTATATTCATTATTTTGTTTGAAGCACTTATAAGTCCAATGTTGGTTGTATACTTAATTTTTGTTATTTCTTATTAAATTATGCACATCCTATTCATTCACACTGGTAAAATTCTCTCTGAAGGTAAGATTAGCATAAAAAAAAAAATTACAATAAATTAATATGGAAAATAAGGAATTTGGATTTCATAGGTCCCTACCAGTGCAAAATTAATGAGACACAACAGAATATTAATCGGCCACTGGTATCGGTGAATGCTACCTTATTGCCGATATGCAACAGTCGACACCAATATTGAGCTGATACATCGGGGCATCCCTCATAAAATGATGTTTAGTTAATCGCTTCCTTTTTCTGTGGTATTAATGTAGCAGCAGACTAATGTGGGTTGTACGATTAAAAAGTTGCAAAAAGTGTCTGATGCCAAAGAAAGTCTCTCCTCACTCAGCTCTGTTGTGCGCTTACCTCATCCATCTTGCCACGTTTTGGAGGTGTGGCCTTCCCACGGTTACTAGCGGCTGCGGCCATCTTCAATTTCTTTGTCTGTGGTTTTTCCTCTTCGCTCTCCTCCTCATCTTCCTCCTCCTCATCCTCACTGTAATCCTGCTCTATGGTTCTCTTGCGCTGTCCAACAGCTGAGGGTTTTGCTGCTAGTTTGGAAAGTGTCTATATGAGGAGACAAATATCATTACTTCACACCGTTTCTACAGTGAACTTGTACATGGAGTCAAACTAATACCATTCATCAACAAAATCTTTCAATGGCACTCTTGGAATTATTGTATTTTCTAAAACCTATAACATACCCGTGAGCTGCGGCTAGGTTGGGGTGTCTTAGCAGTAGTTTTTGGTACGGACTTTGCTGCAGGTGGTTGAGGCTTTGCTGCAGCTCTGGTCCTGGATGGTTCAACTTTCGGTGGTAGAGGGGCAGGTGTTCGGGTGGGACGCTGAGAAGCTGCACGAGAGGGTGGGGTACTCTGGGCATTTTTGAGGTGAGCTGGAAGTGGGGGGGAGCGAGGGCGTGTTGAAGACCTTTCAGAAGATCTGGTTGCCTGAACAGACAACATGAGGAAAGATGATAAGGAAATAAGATGTACACCAACAGGAATGTTAAACCCTATTTCCACCATGCAGTATGGTTCAGTTTGGTTTGGTATGGTGTGCATTTTTAGAATTTCCATTGTCAAAAGCTGTGAATGGTACCCTTACAAAGTGAACTGAACCTTCCCAATTTTGACACCCTTCGCTTGGGCGTACCAATCAGAGCTGTAGCGAAACATAAAGAAGTGAGTAAGACCCACTGCCGTCCGCTGATTGGCTGACAGAATCGTCACTTCCCTGCGACAATTAGGCCGTCTTTCTCCTCGGCGTGAAGCCTTTCCTCGAACAGAGCCTGTCTACATTGCGTGATAAACAGACATATGCTGACAAGAAACAACAGGAAATGCTGAATGTCCTCCATTGTTTCCTTTGTTTGTTGTGTGTTTTTTTCGTCAGGGTACGTTGCATCACGTTTCTATGATATCACACTACTTACAATGGCTTGCAAAAGTATTCATACCCCTTGAACAGTTCCACATTTTGTCACGTTATGACCACAAACATAAATATATTTTATTGGAATTTTATGTGAAAGACCAACACAAAGTGGCACACAATTGTGGAGTACAAAGAAAGTTATACATGATTTTAATTTTTTTACAGATAGAAAACTGAAAAGTGTGGTGTGCAAAAGTATTCAGCCCCCTTTTTGCTGAGTGCAACCAATTGCCTTCAGGAGTTGCATGAAGATTGCTGAATGATCGAATGTTCACCTAATGACTAAATAGAGTCACCTTGTGCGTAATCTAATCTCAGTATAAATACAGCTGTTCTGTGACGGCCTCAGAGGTTTGTTAAGAGAATATTGGGGAGCAAACGGGATCATGAAGTCCAAGGAACACACCAGACAGGTCAGGGATAAAGTTGTGGAGAAGTTTAAAGCAGGATTAGGCTATAAAAAGATTTCCCAAGCTTTGAACATCTCACGGAGCACCGTTCAATCCATCATCCGGAAATGGAAAGAGTATGGCACAACTGCAGACGTACCAAGACAGCGGCCGTCCACCTTAACTTACAGGCCAAACAACGAGAGCACAGATCAGAGATGCAGCCAAGAGGCCCATGGTGACTCTGGACGAACTGCAGAGATCCACAGCTCAGGTGGGGGAATCTGTCCA
>KV751322.1:10636309-10657472 GCA_001698575.1 Mola mola | reverse complement strand
GGGTGCTTCTCTTCAGCAGGGACAGGGAAGATGGTCAGAGTTGATGGGAAGATGGATGGAGCCAAATACAGGGCAATCTTGGGAAAAAAAACCTGTTGGAGTCTGCAAAAGACTTGAGACTGGGGCGGAGGTTCACCTTCCAGCAGGACATCGACCCTAAACATAAAGCCAGGGCTACAATGGAATGGTTTAAAACAAAACATATTTATGTGTTAGAATGGCCCAGTCAAAGTCCAGACCTAAATCCAATCGAGAATCTGTGGCAAGATCTGAAAACTGTCGTTCACAAACGCTCTCCATCTAATCTGACTGAGCTTGAGCTGTTTTGCAAAGAAGAATGGGCAAAAATTTCAGTCTCTAGATGTGCAAAGCTGGTAGAGACATACCCCAAAAAACTTGCAGCTGTAATTGCAGCAAAAGGCGGTTCCACAAAATATTGACTCAGGGGGGCTGTATACTTTTGCACAGTGCACTTTTCAGTTTTCTATCTGTAAAAAAAATTAAAATCATGTATAACTTTCTTTGTACTCCACAATTGTGTGCCACTTTGTGTTGGTCTTTCACATAAAATTCCAATAAAATATATTTATGTTTGTGGTCATAACGTGACAAAATGTGGAAATGTTCAAGGGGTATGAATACTTTTGCAAGCCACTGTATATAGCTGACGTGGTCAGGCTACCCCGCTCACCGGGCAATGGTATGGTCGGCAGTGGAAATGCACGCCCGGACGTACTCTTCCCAAGTGTGCTGTAAAATGAACTAAACCGTACTGCTTGGTGGAAATCTGGCTTTAGTGTGCTACAATGAGCTTAATTTTTGGAGAAATTATTATGAACAAACTAGACTTGAAACAAACAAATACAGACACTGTGACACACATTTTTAATCTAATACATTAAATTCAATGACTCAGATATTGTACCAACATAAAATTAGTTGCACCAAAGTCTGTTCTCTTTAAAAGTTCATGCGATCTTTCTCTACATGCTTAACAAGTAGACTTTTCGTCCACTAATAAACCTAGTGAAAATCCAGGAAAATTTCAGTGTTGGGACATATTAAGTGCAATAGTTTCATTGCTACTGTCCATATTTTTAACATAACAAACAAATGAAAACAAACAAATCAAACATGTTTGGTGTTTTAATTAATTCTAAGATGAGATAGCGATTCTACATTTAAAAACTACAAGAAGAACAGTACCTGAGGGGAGCTCTCTGTTGGTTTCATGCTGACTTCCAGTGGGAGCTTCTTTATATCTGCTGCAGATTTAATGGTGTTGGTTTTCTAATAGAAGGAAATAAAATTCCGACCAAGGTTACACTAAGTGTGCATACAAAGAGTGAGAGAAAGAAGTAGAGAGTACAGGATGAGCTACCTGCAAGACCTCCAGTTTCTCCTGCTGCTGTTTGATTTTCTCTGCTAGTTCTTTTTGTTTGTCTTCAGCTGTTGGCTTGTCTTTCTTCAGAACACCACATGGCAAATTCTGTTTTTGCTCAGGAGCATCACACCTGAAAACACAAAATGCACATTATACATATGTAACAGGTAGCACTGATCATAAACAGCACTGCAAGGACAGTACTTATATTACATGACTAATTAAAGAAATATCCTAAAAAATGTCACTCTTTTTGTACCTGTCCTGTTTGCTGTCGGGGTTCATGAGACACACCCAACTGTCAGGGTAGCGTTTGTCCACAGCATCCATCTGGAATGGCAGCGTTCTCCACTTTAAACATTTATCTGAAAATGAGCAGATTCAGGAAGCCAGTGTGAGTTTGTTGAGATGCGTGAATGTTTTTGTGTTTTTACAGTTAGGTGCCGAAGTATGTGGAGAATGATACAGTTTTTATCATTCTGCTTCTGTAGTATACCATAATTCCTTAATGGTAAATGCCACATTTTTGTGAAACCTCTTATATTAAAGCTGAAAGTCAACACTTTGATTACATCTTAATTGTTTTATTTCAAATCTATTGTGATGGTGTACAGAAGAAAACTGCATCACTGTCCAAATATTTCTCGACGTAACTGTTAATGAACTTCTAACTTACCACACTGAATAGTAAGAGGAATCTCCATGGCACGACGTCTCTTGTATCTCAGCTCTGATGATGGAGGTGCAGACCAGCTGGCAGATAGATATCCAAACTCATCCCAGAACTTCACAATGCCTTTCTGAGCTGTATCACACACACACACACACACACACTTAGCATTTCATACAGCAGCAAGTTGTTTATTAAACTAATTTGGTACATTTTTAATGGGGCTGTTTTTAAAGTAAATACTTGTATTTCTTCCAATTGCAGCTCTGTAGGTGTGTGAGCACGGACATGGGATTAAGAGGACGATTTAATGCAGCAAGACGGAGGGTACGATGGTTGACCTCTTGATGCATTTTGAAATTCAGCCAAGGAGAACAGATAAAAAACAGTTTCTAATTTAGACAGCACATATCCTGAGATACTGTGTTTGAACCAGATGTTAAACCAACTCCACTTTATTTAAAGATATACCTTGACTGGGAGTTCCAATTAAGTTCCATCAAGATTCTGACAGTAACATGCTTAGCTAAAGCTGCATTCCTATAATACTGAGATAGCTGTGCTGCTCTACCACGAGAAACTGATTGCTGATGGTGATGTGAGTAGAGCAAATGTGTTAAAGTACATCCTTTCTTCCTTTTATAACCAAGGATGATCAAGTAATTTACCTTAATGTATTGGAAGCTTCGGGGTTTGTATAAAATGTAGTAAGTGCTCAGAGGTTCTCTTTTGACTAGTTCAAGAACCCAATGTTTCAGTTTTGCTATGCTTTTCTTGAAACAACTTTGAAAAAATTAAATCCATATTATTATCATTGTATCCTTAATTACTGGTTTATCAGAGAAAATTTTCATCATGAAATGTTTTCTAGTGAGTGGAGCAGAGTGATTTGAATCCCTTGACAACAATAACAATAAAAAAAAAAAAAAATCAGAGAAACTCACCAATGTTAGTGTCTTTCCAATACTGGGCTAAATGTTCACCCATGGATTTCAGTAAATGTCGATATTCTTTAGCATCTGCAAAGTCCTGTTTGTTGTGAGTAGGCTCTAAAACTAAATATGGAACATCCACCACTCCAACCACACCTCCACAGGCCCTACAACACACAATCACATAACAGTAAATAATTTTCCTTCATCACTCCAACAGTGACTATACAACATGTGTGCATGTTACTTACATGCCTCCCTCCAGCTGGGGCCCTGTCTTCTCGTACATCTTAATAAGACGAGAGCAATTGTATACAAACATCCCATCCAAGTCCCTCTGATCAATGTTCACCCCGAATATAAAATTCAATTCTTTGGGTTCCTTTAATGCTCTGAAGAAAAAAGTGTTAGGAACTTTATGTCATACACAAGCATTAAACTAAATTTTAAAATGTTAGGCAGCCTGCGTGTTTTCTTTACTGGTCTCAGAACAAAATATAGAGCTGTCAGTTTCAGGGGAAAATTACAAATTTTTTACCAGTTATAAATCTGTAAATGGGAGAAATTGTTTTATGAGTTCATATATCATACTTCTGCTTTGCTTCTAGAATCCTTTTCTTCATGTCAGCATCCCGTTTAAGCATCATGGCTGAATCTTGAACCTTTCTCAGGATTGCCTAGAGGGGTTGATGCCAGAAGTATTAGATCAATTAAGATATTGTAACAGCCCTAGATTATGGTTTTGAGATAAAAAAAACATTTAATGTTAGTCCAGGTATGGTTTAAAAGATCTTCTTTACAGAGACACAACCACAGTATGCGTTTGGAAAATAAACGAAAATATAAGCTGCGACTTACCCGTGATTCTTTAGACACATCTTCTCCTAATCTGGCCTCCAAAGCTATGCGCTTACTCTCTGCCTCCCTGGCTTTCTCTTCAGCTGAATTAAACAACAAATAAATAAAAACACAAATTGTTAAGTGATGGGTGAATGAAAACACAAATGAAAACACATTTCACCACCAACTCACCGATCTTAGCAAGGTGATCTGCTTTCTTTACTTCTTGCTCAGCACGAGTTTTAAAACGCATCGATGAGTATTTATAAACCCTGTTAACAGAACAGATATGCAAATTAAGCACTAGAATACAGCAGTCAGAGACACGGAATCAAGTGTGTTATCATACTACCTTGGCTTATACAGACAGCAGGAAAGTCTCTTGGTCCTGACTTTATGACCCTGGATGAAAATTCTCATGCGTGGGTCGATGTACAACACTGCTGCATAAGCCCTGAATGACCTCTTCTCTGGCTTCCTGCAAGAGCAACAATATTTCAGTTCAATATTCTAAAGATAAAAATTAAGCTTATGCACAAAATAGAATTTCTTTTGTCATGGAATACTGACCAAATGGAATCACTCAAGTACTGACTGTACTTACACTCCTTCAACAGGTGTCCCAGCCATCAGTATGTCCTGGTGATCAGTCTCTGCATCCAGCTCTGGTTCTCTGTTGTCCATCAGCTTCAAGTTATAGACGATCACAAGAGTGCCTTTTAACAAAATACAATTCAACCACACTAAAACCTTTTTAAAGAGATGCTTCACACAAAAGACAGCAAATGTTTTAAAATACTGGTGATGAACTCATCACAAAAAGAATATTTTTAAATGGAAACACATGTACATATTCTTACCACTGCTACTCTCAATTTTGTTGAACTGTTCCATCAACTGCCTTTCATCTTTAAAAGGTGAGTACTTGAAGATCAGCTCTGTCTCTATGGCATACTTTTCTGGGTCGGAGGTCAGTGGCTCCTTAGTGTTCAAATCCCATGAGGGGAGCGGGACTATCACCTAAAGAAAGAGGATATTCAATAATCTAATGAAAGCAAGTTTACAGTTGCTCCAGGACTAGCAAAACAATAGCCAAATCCATCTCACCATTATAATATCACAACATACAGATATATAGCATCATATTGAATTTGCTGCCTGTGTAATTTTACTTTCGGTTAAATGACTCATTGTTAAAAACAGACATTCACATGGGTAGGTATCCCTTTAATCGTCAAAAAAGTAATTTAGTTGTAATATAAATTTAAGTTATTTGTACCAATTTGTGATAACAATGACATCCAACATCTGACTCTGACCTCATCCAGTGCCTCCTCTTCATGGAAAGTCCTTGACAGGAAAAGGCAAGTCAGCTTGTTGTCCTTTTTTGTGAACAAGATGAAGTCTTTGCCAATACGCATGGAGCCACTGTGAAAAAACAGATGTTTTAATAAGTAAAAACATTCAAACAATAGTGCCCTAAACAATATTTCGTAACCAAAGACGTATGGCTAAAAGTCTTACGATTTCAGTCCATTTCCATACTGGCCGATCTGAGTAGACTCTGGTGAGCGTTTGCTTGACTTTCCAAATTGAATAACATGGGTGGCCTCATCTAATAAAATTAAATAGCTGTCAACCTTTCGTACAAAAATTGAGCTAAATAAAGCACCTCAAATCATGATATAAAAAGTAGTTTGAAGTGATTTCTCTGAAATCAAAGCTGAACTCACTGGGATCCATTCCAATTCCATCATCCAGAAAACAGAGCATGTAGCCACCCCGCAGCTCTGGGCGTTTTTCTGACAGCAAAGCAGGAAGGTGAAGAAGGCATATTAAGAACAATGACTGCCTATGTATGCCTTGTAGAGTGACTTATTCTGAGGTGTACCTGTGTAGATGTCTATTCGTGTGGCATTGGCATCTCTGTGGAATAAAGAAAGAGAGTGAGACTTTCTACTTACTTCAACAACGATGAGATTAACAGCATGTTTCCAGGCGTCATTTTTTTTCATTATTTCTGTGCTCTGTTGCAAAGTCATAAGTACCTTGAATTGTCCACAAGTTCTGCTAAGGCTCCAAATAAGAACTCATGGGTTGTCCTGAAAAACAGAACAATTTCATTGAAAGTACTTGGTTGTGTACAGAAAATTAGTTTGAGTCAACAGGCCATGTGATCACCATGTTGATATTCTGTGGAGTTGTTATTCAGCTAGACGACCTGTATTTCTGGTAATGAGTCAGTTATGGTCTTATTCACCTACAGCCTCTTTTGTTGCACCTACAACTGGTATTGTTTCATCTGATTACAAGTTAGAATTGTATTCAGAACTCTTATCCAGTAGCAGTAAATAAATACTTGCTATCACTTGGGATTGCGACATCTAACACTACTGCCTTATTCTCCTGTTTGTTGCCCACCACGATATCTGGTTGATCAGCCACCACCATCTTATCACTCTGGATCTGTGCCTCAGTGCTGTCCTTGAGACTGGCCGTCTCCAGTCACTTCCTCTATCTGTCAGTGATAGAGGAAGTTTGTCCCTCCATGATGGTCTCTCTTCCTCTTCCTCCTCCTCACTGAGTTTCTGCTGCCTGAGGCATTCACAGGACATTACGGAGGCACTGATCATGGCAGCACATGAACATGCCTTGAACACAAGATCGATAGAGGCCACACCTGATCAGACCCAAGGTGCAGACTGTGCATAAATGACCATGAGACAGTGCAGCACATAACAGCAGGGTGCAACATGCAGGCAGGTACGGCATACTTAGAGTGGCATAACCAAGTAGCTGGCACAGTATACAGGATCATCTGCATCAAGTATGGGCTGGAGGTTCCTGGATCAAAGTGGATAATACCTACCATAAGGTGATTGAGAATGACCGTGCTAAGTTCCTGGGAGACTTCCAGATCCAGACCGATAAGATAGTGGTGGCTAATCAACTGGATATCAAGGTGGTTGATAAACAGAAGAGGGCAGGAGTGGTACCAAACCAAAGTAAGCCATCCAGCTGTATCTCTATATATACATATATATATATGTATGTGTGTGTGTGTTTGCGCATGCATATATACTCTAAAGCTTAAAAGGAATATGACTCAATATCTGGCTAAATCTATGTAACATGACAGCCAAGTATGCAGGTATGCTGCAGTTTGGGAAAAAAAAAAAAAACAATTAGTCTTAAAGAGTTATATCTGCAAGAACAATTTGTTACATAATGTCTGGTGTAAGTATCAAATTACATAATTGTAAATGGTCTATGCTTACTTTATAACCTATTTCTGACTCAAGGCAAGGTCATTAAATATATAAATGCACAAGACAGAACAAACTGTATTATTGTCTTTGAATATCCGATCGGGTTTAACAAGATAAATTATCTACTTACACAGGTGAGGTGTTAAAGTTTGGGGTGCTGATCTACTTTTACCTTTACTTAATACAAGCCATCATAATTATGTGTAATGTCAATTTCATAAGCTCATATCAACCACCGGGAAGCTGGTACTTACGAATTTGTGTGCAGGTATTCAAAGGTAAGCTGAGCCCTACTCAGAGTGCTGTAGTTAGAGTAAGCCATGACCACACACAGTGACTTCCTTCTTTATCTCTGGTCTCCTGTTGTCCTCGTCCTGTCCACTCAGGTTAATAAAAAAACTTTCATTCTATAAGAAGAAGATAACCATCAGACTCCGGTGGAGTATGTACACCTACAACGTTTACTAACATGACTCCTTTGACACGATGTGACATCAAGTGTTTTGGACATCTCGCAACAAATCATAAGGGACAACATCCGCGCCTCATTGAAAAGCCCCTCGCCCTCGCCCCCGCCCCCGCCCCCTCAATAAAATGGGATACCACGTGGAAGGCCTATTAAAGACTAAGAGCAAAGTGCGCCTTTTAGCAAGGTGTTAGCAATAAAACCACTGACATCTAAAATGTGGTGTGTGTTTTTGCTTACTGCTCTAGCTATACATGTGTTAAACAAGGCTTTACTGTCACATTTAGTCAAGAGCGCAATGTTATCACACGAATGTTTCAAACATTATGCAGCGACTGTGACCAACGTTTAATGTTAGACTAAGGAATATAACGTCAGCTAGCGGATATACGCCTCTTTCACGGAGTGTTCGTGATGTAGCGTTGACGGTAACGTTAGCTAGCTAGCTAGCTTCCCACAGTCAACGTAGCTGAGTTCAAACATGTCCGAATAATTTCTACCGACTTTTCAGACCGTTTCATGTGACGGTGACTTTCTTTTTGCTTCGCGGTAGTGTCTTAATCCGTCCAGTTTTGCAACGTTGCGTTTCCTTCTCCCTGACATGCAACAGTCCACCAGGCCGCAGAGAATCCTACCATTTCAGCGTCTTTTACTTAATATTCCTTCTCCGCAGCACAAGCCCCGCCCCAATCTTCCAGTTCTCAGCCAATAGGAAGACATTCTGTAAGACTCTTCGCCGTGATTGGAGGAGTGAATTCTACGTAGAAAGCGGTTACATACCGGTGCAGCAGTCCTTTGGCTCTAAGTCATTCAACTTACTGTAGTATTAAAGTAATGACTTTCAGAGATAAATGTTTTATTTTATTATATTAACTGTATATATTACAATGAAAACCACCGATAATGGAAGCCTGTTTTACTAGGTTGGATGACAACAGTGTTACAGTAACCTTTGTTAATCAAATTTCGATCGTCTTTCCGACCAGATTTTGCAGGTAGGTCCCCACTTCTTTATGTTTCTACGATATCTGAAAACTTGGACAATCATAAATGAGGTATTTTTGGTCATTAGTACTCAGACCTCTCCCCATCATGGTAAAACCTGTTGATAGTGAAGAGAAACCCCTGATGGTGTGGGAATATGGGAATAAATGAATGAACGCCTTTGGCTTGGATCCATTTTACGTTACTTTACTTATATCTAAACGATGTGAAACAGAAAACGAACACAGGTTTTTCCATTTAATTTTTCTATTCTTGGTCGCCTTTTATGTCAACTTCCGCGCGCGAGATAGGGACTAGTCCTTACCTTGTTCTGAGTTATGGATTTGTTCTGCAGTGGTGGTTCTTTATACTACAATATTTCACTGTGTCATTAGATTAGCTTTTATGCCTTTAATGTTATACAAAATACTTAAACCATCTTCAAAGAAATTCACAGGTCAAAGCAGAAGATTAAGTCTGAGGGTAAAAGGCATAATGTAAAATAAAATACATTTTTACAAAATAAAGATTATATACACTGATATACTGTATACTTTTTTTAACTTTTGTAAATAAAAAACATGTGGCAAGTATGAAAAGCATGTAATTGCGCTAGAAGAAACAGAATATTACAAAGAAAAATACTGTTTTGTTGTATTATAATGTGTACATACGTTGCCTTGTTGAGAAAACAGTCCTCCGAGAAGTATTTTTCTTTTGTTGACAAACTATTTGACACCTTGGCGTCTTTTCACATGGTTATCCGACAGTCGATCCATCCAATTTTGTACCGCTTATCCTGTTACACCCGTTTGCATGTTTTTGGACTGAGAGAAGAAGATGGGGAACCTGGAGAGAACATGCTTACTCCGCACAGAAAGGATTGAACCCAAGACCTTCTTGAGGCCCAATATCTGTCATCGTAACCTTATTTATGCTTCAAAATAGCAGGCACAATATCCCCCCTTGTTGCCCCTTATTTTCCTCACTTAACCAGGGTTTGTTGCTTAGAAGTTTATTCTTCAACATCCATGACACATTGTAAATGGATGCAAGAACACTTTAAATGTGGTTTTATAGATCCAGCATCTGGATTCAATGTACATATCTCCATCATTAAATAAATAGAATAAAGAAAATAGACCAGTGTGCCGAATCATTTTTAGTCCATTAAAATACAGAAACAAAAACATGAATCCACAGAAACATCTGCTGTACAACTCTCACAGTTTAAAAGTGTAAGATTGCAATTTTTGGCTCAAAAAAAAAAAACAAACCAAAAGATATTTTCACAATATATTAAACACCGAATGCTACAAGTCATGTAAACTTACTCCAAGTTATTAAGTTTTTTTTCTGGAAAGTGCGCAAACTGAGGAGGACAGCAAAGTCCAAGAGGAAGAAAAGAATATCTGTAATGCACTGCACACAAAACAGTAGCAAATTATAGTGAATATATGACAGGTCAACAATGTCTAGCGGAAGGTCTTTCCAATATACCATGGTCCCACTACAAAATACAGTATACTCCTATCACAATCATGTTTCATATTTGGCTGTAATGTAAAGTAATAAAGCATGTTTGAATCCCCTCAAACAGAGACTTTTTAGTAGTGCACTTTCATGAAGTTGTGAAAAGCTGAGGAAACATGAATGACGGATTACAAATCTTCAAATTTGATGCATCAAATACATCCTAGTACGATCAAAGCCTGAAGCTTGAAAACAGCAAGACTCTATAGAAACCTTAAGTCTGAACCTGAGCTGAGATAACCCTAATGACAACACCAGGGTTAATTTCTCAGACTTGACTAGAGGTCTCTCCATAGACAAGGAGACACCATGAAATTGTTTTCACAGGTTCAGGAGTACTTCCCCTGACATGTAAACTTTGTTCCTTAAGAAAAATTGGTTGGATCCGCCTTGAAAGAAATATCGTATTGTCTTTGAAGGAAATATATAACAACACTCTCTTCGCCACCAATGGATTTCTTCAGGATGCAAAGGATGAAAAATATTCCAGTGTCAATCGAGGGCTACTGCAAAATGAAAGCAAAACACTATAGTTCGATTAAAACTGTTCTCGCTTATATAAATATTTAATCATCACATAAAAATCAGCGTTCCACAGTTTAGATACAAAAAACGTGGTATGGCAATATAAGAAGCTAAGTTACATTTTATAGATCCTGTCCATTCCAGTTGTGGCGGCGCATGACTGCACGTGTCAGACAGGCAGCTAAACAGAAGACCAAACAAATTCCTAACAGACCCACACTGACTTCCAACAGGTGTCGCACCGCCACACTCTGCTCCTCCTAAAGAAAACATGCAGAGAATTACTGACTGGAGGACAAGAGCGTGTCTGCTTTTCTTTGGCTGTACTCATGTCAATATACTGTACCCATGTTAACATGATGGTGAGAGCAGGGTCATTCTTGGAATTCAGAGTGTAGCAGGTTTGTGACGCTGTAGGCGGCTGGTTGCTCGCTTCAACGTGGATGTATGAAATGTTTGTCTCAGATGTGGGGCACTCTGGCGGAAGTCTTAAAAGTATATTGTATAAGAATACACAAAAATGATTAATGATTTCGCAGTCATTATTTTATGTACCTCAGCAGCTATTGATTTGAATTGAAGAAGCTTGGAAACGCACACTTCAGACTGTGAATACACTTACAGGCTCAGAGGTATGACGTTTGCTGGGGCACTTATGGCGAGGCAGGTGTAAGTATCAATTCCAGAAAACAGCTCAAGAGTCAAGTTAACTATCTCATTGGCTGAGGAGTTAAACAATTAATCATGGGTGAGAATTCACAGTTCTACAAAAATGTCTGCTTTGTTTTAAAATAAGAGCAATCCAATGCAGTACAAACCTCCAAGTTGTAGTTGCTTGGCTCTGAGCTGAGTTTGTAGACCAAGACCTTTCAGCGAGCCACTGTCAGATTTGGTAGTCACAACCAGAGGAACCTTTAGATACAAACTCGAGACCGCAGTATTTGTAAAGTCAGTTGTAGCATCTCTATCCATCTGAGGAGAGACAGGCTCAGAACTGGCATTAGCCCTCATACACAGCTGGAACTGTGACAGGGTAGATAGAAGATGGTTCCAGTCCTAAGAGATGAATAAAATGCATTATTGTAACAACATTGGTTTAGGACACACAGAAACACATATATGCAGGCATATATGCAGTCGCAGTCTGTAAAAATTATCTTCTCTGACACAATTTTATTATCTTAAAAGTAAAGTGAGAGCATGTATGGTAAAACATCAAACCACCTGAGAAGAGCTTGATGTACCGATGATTCTTTCTACGTGAGTCCTTACCTTAGTTGTGTCAGGGTTTGGCAGAGTGTGTGTGTAGCTGTATGAGCTGAAGCAAATGAACGAAATAGTCAAAGTCAACAGACACAGGAAAAATGTCGCTGCTGGAGGATTCTGGGAAACATAATCCCTTAAATTAGCCACCGGCTGCCACACACCCATCACCAGACTCCACAGTCACCTGCATGTGCAAAGAAGAGAGACACTTTAGATACTAGTTTTAACTCTTTTTTTTCCCTCCTTCAGTACTTTTAACAGTGCTCCTAGTTTCATCAAGGGAGGTGTAATTACCAAACAACCTTGTAATTCAGACATACCCTGGGATGAGTATGCTTCTTCACCAGTGCATACATAAAAGGTTAAATAGTTCTGGTTGGATTTCGGATAGACGTATGTTTCAATACCGTTCTAGCTATCCAATGATTGCGCTATCCTAACTGCAAAGCACCATCGGTAAAGTTGAAAAAACAAACAAAGCCAAATTAAAATAACAAGTCTGTAAATGCAAAAGTAAAAAAAATGCATGTATAACGATTGTTTGTAGTAGGACGGATGACATGTTTAAGACAAGAGACGTGTAACTTGTCTACATCATTAGTCAGCCCGCTCTATTGCAAACTACCTTTGCCTCTAACTGTCAGTGCAATGTGGCTAACGATCACCTAGTTTAAGAATAACGCCATACCTGAATTTGAGCAGCGATGACGTTGTCAGTTTTTGTCAAATATAGAAGTGTCCATTTTTGTTGATAGTAAGGTGAGCGGTGCTGCGAGCTGGCTCTCAAAAACAAGAAAATGCCAACTTAAAGCGAACTGATTACACTAGCCCTCCCCCTCCCCCAAACTAACAGTTGAAGTGTGATAAGCCCACCTCGATATTGAGCACATAGTGACACTGCAAACCGAATTCTACCTTCAAATGTTGAAAGAGCACTTAGTTATTACATCACGACAGCTCTGTCCATTTACGACAGTGAACTGTTAGGACGGCATGTCACATGACTGTACCCTCGTCCCTCCCTCTCTCTCCTTTATTGCACATTTAGGTTCCACTGTACAGCTTTGAGGAGTGACCATTCAAAAACCATAAATATACTAAATAATAGTCTTTTGATTAGAGAATTTAGATGGTTTAACAAATTATTTGGTTTCATCTTCATATTTCTAAAAATTAGGGTTTAGATGTACAAAATCTTAATTTGTGTGTATCAAATTTTGCCAAGAGAATAACTAGATCAATAGAGTTAGATAAGAGAAGAGTTATTATAATGTTCCTTGATTTTAGTGTAACCATAATGGATACAAAAAAACAAACAAAAACGAGTAGCACGGAGGGAAATCAGGGTCAATATTGTCAATAATGAATCTTTTCTTCCATAGCTTTTTCACATGGTCAAAGCGTCAGAATAGATTTTTAAAAAGCGTTTTTTTGGGAGTAAAACGCAGAATGAACACTACATGATAATCCTTATTAATCTTCCAATCTCACACTCAGCTGAGATGCAGTTATGCTGATTTAAAACATTATTTTACTTAACTTAAATTTACAATGGACAGAGCTCTTCAGTAATACAAAATCTGTTAAGTTAATCAGAACACTTTATTTAGAAAATACAATAAACATATTTTTACGTCACATCAGAATTTGAACATGTCTAATTCACTTTAACATTTTTTATTACGGTAACAGGTAGATTGCATCTGTACCAATTACCAAACTTGGATTTCTCCAAAGGAAACTCCAGTAACTGGAAAAAGTCATCTGTATTAGTAGAATTAACAAGCTCACACAATTTCCATAAGAAATCATCTTGAAAGCAAAATTTGAAAAAAATCATGAAATGATGAAGCTCCCAGTTTACAACATCAAGGCGGCAAAGACGTTCTTTATTATGCTGTCAGGTTCAGTCTTAAACATAATGTGCAACAATGCAATACTGAAGTATGCTCAAGAAGTTTTGCTCATGAAAGCAAAGTAAAATTTCCCTTTTTAAAATGTTTGATCATCATAACTTGCAATATTTCTGTTTGTATCTATTATCCAACTTGTACAGTATGATAACAACTAAGAAGTCCAGGTGACTTTTATAGGCTTGAATGTCCAAGTGTCAGGGTGACCCATATGCAGCAGTTCTTTGTAAGGGGATGTGCTCCACTGGAAGGGTGGCACCTGGTCCCACGTTGGCCCGCTCACTGCTATCATGCCATAGTCACGGAACATCCCATAAGAGGTCAACTGCACAGGGGCAACACAATGCATCAGATCTAGCAAATATCTCTTTAATAGGCCGGTCAAACAAACATACGCACACGAAAAGATTAAAGAGCAAGAAAAAAAACAAAACAAAAAACCTTCATGTCTGTTCCTCCATGTGGTCTCTGCCTTAAGGCACCAAATGGATATGTTCCATTGGCTGGGTTCAGGTCTGAACGGGCCGAGATAGTGTTCTCTCCATTTTCAGGTGGATCACAGCCTTCACACTTGGACAGAGGATCTTCTTTAAAGTTATTATACCTAAAGAGAGATACATACATCCCATAAGCAAAACTGCACTGACCTAAAACTAGAAAAAACACTGAAGTTTATATGTATCATGCCCATCAGTCCAGCAAAGGACAAAAATCTCCACCATCAAACCCTATATATACACAAGGCCTGACCTCATGAGGCGAACCATGGAGTCCACATCTGTGACAGCTGTCTGGTTTCTCCTAAATATCTGAGCCCGAGGATTCTGGTCCAGTGAGAACCACGGGCCAAACTTCTCAACCAGCTCATTGCAGCCACTGGCATTAAATATATCCACATAGTACCTACATATGATGAACATCAGACATTTGTAAATAAGACAAAAAAAACAAAACTCATACAATGGGTATCATTTTTAACAAAATTTAACACAGATATATGGATAAAAAATCTTTTATATGTATGATCTAGTCCTCTGCAGAGATACGTTGTATGTAGGAACATGGTTATTAGAGCGAGTTAGGTTATAATACTTTTTGTGCTAGGTAAGCGCAAATGAAGTAAAAAGCCAGTATTTCCTTCAGTGTCAGTCAGGATTTGTAACTTTTGAAATATGGACCTTTGCACAGAACGGCTTGAGTCATGTCGAAAAAGGGAAATTAAAAGACGGTTGTATGAAATTAGATAAATTAAATTTAAGACTAAAGACTTTTAAGACTTCATTAGGACATGAACACTGCATGTGTAAATTACAGTATATGTTAAAATCAAAACTTATTCCAGACTGAATACTCACGGTATATTGTAACTTGCCCAGAAGCCCTTCTCCAGCAGTTCCTGAGTTTTGTCGGCATAAACAATGTGTCCCCTGCAGTATTAAAAGATAGTTAAAGCATGACTTTAGTGGGAGAATTTATTTGTCATGAACTGAAATGCTGAAATGCTTTTGTTGTTTTTCAGGTGGACAATCTTACGGAATCTGCTCCAACACAACAAAGAGCCCTTCTTTGATGTCAGTCTTTCCTGGGGCAAAGTGGTTATAGTCCACAATCATCCATTGGTTGTTATACCTTCAATGCATACACAGACACACATATTCAAACTGAGAATGCAACATTTAAGCAACCTAGGCTTTACTGATCTGCATTTCATTATTTACTGCGTCTCCATGTAAATAGTGTTGAACTTAAGATTCAGCATTATAGGACACTTAAATGAGGCAGCTGTTTGACCCAACTTACTTTTCATGTGACTCATACTGTCAATAACTTTTTTCTACTTCCTTAACGCCTCTACACATGGCTTTCTGAGGTCTTTTCTAAACTCGTCATCAAAGGGAATTTTTTAACACAGAAAAAAAGAAGACAACAGACCAGAAACTGTTCTCAGTGTTTAAACAGAATATTGGTGATAACATTGGATATAAAGTTGTATCCAGTTTTGTTCTGGCACGTTAAACTCACGTTCCACTGTTGTACTTGCTGAAAATCTCGGCCCACTGATTGCCGGTAGTAGCCAGTCGATTAGCCACTATGTTCCTCATCCATTCTGAGACGGTTCCTGTTGGCTGAACGAACTTCCAGAGAGCAGAGTTACTGTTGCCAATGGTGGTTTCCAATGTAACCTTGAGACATAAGACAGAGAAAGAACAAGAAACTCTCTGTAACCATTCTCAAGTTCTTACCAAAATAAATTCATATACTGTAGCATATTCTGTACAATCCAAGCTGAGTACAAAAAGTTCTCACCAAGCCACTACTGAGGATATAAAAGTCATCTCCAGAGAAGATCGATCCAGGATATGATGAGAATGCTTGAGTTCCTCCAGGAATGAGATAGTTATCTGAAAAGGAATATCACAAACTTTGCTTCAAAATTTTATTTTTTTTTACCACATGGTTAAAGAAATTTTTCAACATTATGGGCAACATGTGTATTCACATTTTAGCTGAGAGTCATTCTGAAGATAGACGCCATTATGATGTCTAGATAGATATAAAGGCAGAGCCGTTTATCTTAGCTACACATAACGACCTGAAATGATGAGCCTGGCTTTGCTCTACATACGTTAAATCTTGCTTGTTTAACCATTTAAACAAACGAGTTGTTTTATGGCCTGGAAAGTTTTTGGAATCCTCAGGTTTACCTCTGTTTCAAGTCTATATGTTCAGCCACATTTAGAAGCTACTGACAGCAGCAGACATGGTATTGAAAAAATGTAATGACCTCTAGATCTCTCACATGTCTACTAGTGTGCAAAAATGAAAATCCGGCCTCCATTAGTTTATGGGCTTTTATGCCATCAAGGAGTAAATTACCTAAAGGAGAAACTTTAAAGGCAAAGACATATTTCTTCATGATGCGCAGCATGGCCTGGTAGGTGTTCCAGGTGTCATGTGACACTAGCAGCTCTTTATTGTTTGGCAGCAGCTTAATGAGAGCAGAGCAGGAGCCAGATCCAAGAGGTCGGGTTTGGCTGGATTTGTTAAGGGCAGATTCCAAGTCCTCCAGATCCCCACCCAACTGGAAAAGTCTGGTCGGAGAGACAGCCAGTAAAAATGTGAGAGACATGGGAAACAAGTTCATCTGATTCCAGGAACAATGGAGCAAGAAGTTTGATTAATAAAATGGATATAACCACATTACAGGAAGCCAAATGGATTGAAGGAGACTGGTCCTAGTGGAAATGACAGTTCATCGTTGTAACTGTCCTCCAAACCTTTCAGCTGCAGAAGTACCAATCGCACCTGAAAAGCAAAAATGGAGAGCAAAACAACTCATTACTGGCCTTTCAACTATTTTTTCATTCATGAAAGGGTTTGTATTTATCTTAAAAATGCCCATTAAGTACCTGATACCAGTATGGTGAACTTGGCTGCTTCTCTATTTGCTCCTGCACCCAATTCATATTGACTGTGATAAAAGACTTAAGACGCTCACAGTAACCAGATTCAGCTGCAATGGGTCCACAGTAGCCCATCAGAGTGTTCATCCAATGCTTATAGATGAGCTAAAACAAGCATACAGCGTACTTTAGATTACGTTAGATGCAGAGCCAGTAAACACACTCTTACAGTACATGCGGCCCTACAGAATGAAGCTGACCTGAGATGTGACTGCAGCTTCCACTGCACCAGCAGCGTAAGCCTGGATACTGTCATTGTACCGGCTACTGGTGGTGACCTCCAAGAAAGACCAGCTGAAAAGAAAGCACATATAAATAAATGTGAAAGATTAAATATATGCATGCAGATTGAAAAGAAGGTTGCGCATCTTTCTTATGGCTAGAACTCACAATGTTTTACCACTGACTGCCTGTACTGGAGATGAATAGAAGAAAGGGAGCAGAGGTTCCGACAGTTATTCAGAAACTGGTAATTCTCAGGTAATTCTCCTGTGCTTATCTGTACGGACTGGGATAAAATGACCCTCACTGCGCATGTGTGCCCTATGCCAACATGACATGACAGCAGCACTAAACTTGGAGGGAACCTCATGTCCTCCCGCTCTCTCCTCCTGTAACACAGGAGCATAATGCATTGCTGAGCTGGTAGCTTGATCACGGAGAACAGCAGAAACAAAAGTAAGGCTTTCAGAACCTCTTGCAGGTCCATTCTTTAAGAGTGCCGACTTTAAATTGCAGGAAAAGTGCGAAAGTACAAAGTGTAGCGACATCGGCGTTTGTCTATAGCACTTCTGCATTTATTTTAGGGAAATTAGACAAATTTGCGCGTGTCAAAATGCTGCTATTCTGATTAAAGCTTGGTGCATGTATACGCACGTCATGAGTGGATTCAGAATTTCCAATCCCCCATTTTTTAAACTGATTAAGACATTTTGTGCATGTAAACATAGCTACTGTCAGCACTGTTATCCTGTATTTCATTTTTCCACCTACATTGCACACTCTTACACTGTCAATTTTCTATTTTCATTTCTTTTAAAGTCTTATCTTAATTATAGTATCTTTTCTTCCTTATTTTTGGCACTGGAACCACTGAGAGTTGTGAAAGAGTTTTGATTTTTTACCCTTTGAAACTGTTCAACTACCAAAATGTTCAGCTCTTTAAGGATGTGTGTTGTTAGTATTTTTCTTGTTTCTACCTTTAACGCTTTTAAATATTCAGCTTTGCTTGGATTTTTATCTTATATTAATCTTATTCCTCTTTCCCGCTGATTTTGTCATCTATGGCACTTCTGTGACCTGTGAGTTTCTGATGATGGGTTCAGTTTATGTAACTGAATTGACATTAAAGACGTTAAGCAGTGGACTCTACATTTAAGTTTAAGTGTACTGCAGTTCAGTGAACATACAGCCACTCGTTACATGGCAATTTACATTGTAGCTCATGACTTTTCTGGCTCTTCATTTCATTTTTCTGCAATTCAGCAAATGCTTTCAGCAGTTTCATTTCAGCAATCACCATTCACATGCATTTCACCAAGAAATGCATTTTTTTTAAGTTACTGTTTAAGATTGGGTTTTTCTTTAAATTACATGACAGAAATAACATATGAGCAACTCCCTTGAATGTACTTGAGCATTTTCGTGCATTAATTGGTTTTTACTGCCATTCTTAATTTGCACAGAGTTTGTTTTTATACTAATGCGTCTCTAAAGCAGAAAAGTCGTTTTTTCATACTTAAACTCAAAAAAGGTAATTTAATTTTATTTGTAATGAGTCTAGAATAGAGTACATTGTCACTTTTTGAGACAACTATTGATAAATCACGGTATTCTAATTTTTTGAGATGAACTAGTGCAGTCAATGACAGACATCCAGCGTTAAAAGAACGCTATCCTGACCCTTTCACTTGCGCATCTTTCTTTGCTATTTGCTGCAATGTAAAAAAAAAAAAAAAAAAAAACGTTTATAGATCACATGTAGTAATCAATCATCAATGTAACCTCCAATCACTTACAATTATTTTGATAATTTGCAATTGAAAAAGCCAAAAAACAATATTCGTTGGTGTAGCTTGTAAAGCTTTGATTTGTTTCTGAGCACTCTGAATTAAGCGTCAGATTGATCGCACTTCTATTAAAACAAAAAAAAAAGTAATCGATTTAGACGATATTGGAAAGAATAGTTATTTAAAGCCCAGACCATACCCATTTTATAGTTCGCGACAGGCCCTAAGTATTTTATAGTGTACAATGACAAGTTCTAAGTGTTGAACCTGCGGTGAAAACTCACCCTGTAGTTTTAATGTCATCAGTGAAGTTGGCCCAAGCCACGAAGTCCTCTCGATATCCCTCGATAACAGACAGCTGCCCGCTTTGTTTATCGAGAACAGCGCTTCGGATCTCAGCACGAATGGGAGCAAAAACGAGGCATAAAGTCGCTAGAATTTTCACAAGCGTCACAAAAGCTCCACTCACAAACAATTCATTCGCTTTCGACGCCATGTTTGCATAAACAAGTCATATGACAACGCGCGTAATGGTACTTTCAAAATAAAAGAACTTTCTTCGTTGGTTGTATGGGTCTCACACAAACACTTAAGAAAACAAAAGTACAACATTTAATGCATAAAATAATGTTTTATATAAAACCTGACAGTCGCATCATTGTTTATTGGAGCAATGGTGTAAAACCTGAAGTGTAAATTCCAGAAGTCCCATAAAACTTGAACCAGTTTATAAATTTAATTGGATCTTCGTCTTCTTCATATTCCACTACTCATCACTTAGTCCTTATTTTGATCACACTATTTATACAGAACTGATCAAAATTTCGTCCTGGTTTTGACAGAGTCAACATGTTTGAGGAACTCAGGGTTCCACCGCATCCCCCGTTTCCATTGCCTCCAGAATTCCCTCCAGGACAACTGCCTTTCGCTGCTTCTTAGCGGCCACTGACATGGAGAATAATTAATGAAAAAAGAAGTCAATAAACAGCAAAAATTGTATCATTTCTGCAAACAAAGGCTTGCGAATTTACCATGAAAATGTTCAGCTGTTTTGCGTCTCAGTGTCTCTACTGTTTCCTCAGAGTCAGCCCATTCCAGCACGAGGCGTCTCCCGTACAGATGGGTGCTGTGGCAGAGTGCAGCAAATGCTTTCTATAGAGAGAACAGCATATATTATTGAAAATTTTAATGTAGTGGAGACAGTACTTTTTTTATAATCATGTCTGAAACTTTGTATGGCACACAAACCTTAGCATCCTGTTTGGTGATGAAGTCAATAAAGCCAAAACCTCTGTGATTCCCTGAACCAGCTGCTTTTTTTGGAAGACGGACTGTCTTCAGCTCTCCAAAGGTACTGAAATGACAGAAGGAGGAAATCATAATATTACTGAATTATCTTGTTCCTGACTTTTTTTTAGAACAGTTTCTGGATGAAAACAATTGTATATGTATATGACAGCTACCAGAAGAGTTCCCGAAGTTCCCTGACTGTGGCTTGGAAGGGGATGTTGCGCACAAGGATTTTGGATCCCGTCTGTTTCTTCTCAACTTGCTTCTTCTTGCTTGACACCACGGTAGTCCTGCACACAGGGGACAATCCAAACCATAACACAGTCAATATTTTGGAGTACTGCAGAACTTTTATCAGTAAGTTATACTTTCTTGTGCATTTCATTTGATACTAACACACTGTCCATCTCAGTGCCTGAATCAACATGTCAGACATTTATTTGCAATCACAAATAATAAAACCACCGTATTTGCTTTTAGTAAAGCCCCAGTAAAAGTATAGTAAAACCCTTCTGATGCAAATCCTACCTGGTTGCTCTCTCAGAAATCTTCAGCTCTAACTGGTGGCCGTCCACATTGCAGTGCTGGTGGGGAGTTGAGAAAGAGAACAAACATTAG
>KV751322.1:10625753-10636259 GCA_001698575.1 Mola mola | reverse complement strand
TTGAACAAGAAAACAGAGATGTACCTGTAGCTGTCTCAGGGCCTTCTGTGCTGCCTCTGCTCTCTGATACTGGACAAAACCATAGCCCATTGACAGCAGCTTACCTTGAAATAAAACCAACACTGTTAAGTTGCTCAGGGATTTTAAAAAAATCTACAAATCTACATACATTTTGCAAGCAGCCCCTTGCAACACGTGAGAAAGCACACACTGAACAGCTATCCCTATTTGGCATAAACCTCTGTTCAAATAGGTCATATGTAACTTTGATAGATCTTTAAATTCAGACGTTATTTCATAACAAAGTATACCCTTATATAAATGTTCAATACCTGTTTTGTCCTTTTTCTTAGAAATTGAGCAGGACTTGACCGTCCCACATTTGGAGAATGTCTGCAACAAATGAAAAAAAACCCAAACATGTCAATACCATGAGTAAACCCTCATCCAGTCTTAAATCATACCTGATGCCTGTATTTGTTTATCGACCTACCTCCTGCAGTGTCTCCTCTGTTGTGCTGAAATTAAGATTCTTAATGAAAAGTGTTGAACCAGGTACAGGTTCATCCTCTTCCTCCTCCTCCTCTTCTTCATCTTCTGCATTCACTTCTGTCTTCCTCTCCTCTTTCACTTCTTCCTCCTTTTCTAATACTTAGTTCAACAGGACCAAACAATATTGTGATTCACTAAATGCTACCTGTCATGTTTAAAAGTACTAACCATGAAAAAGACTGTTACGTGTTGATGGTGTTCAAGGGGTTTTACCTGGTCCTGGTTTGGCTGCTACAAACACGCCCACTGGTGCCCACTCCAAATATAATGGGACATGTTGAAACTAGATGTTTTTTAGAGATAGATAGTTGACTTTAAAACATCCCTCCTAAAACGTGTGCAGGTTTTTGAAGGCAAAAACTTAAACAAACCTTGCTGTATGCCAGTCGGGTGAAGGCTCGTTTGGCCTCAGTGGGCTCAAGGAACTCGGCGATGGCAGTGAGTCCTGAGGGGGGCAGCAGCACTCTACCCAGAGAGCCATGAGCTGAGAAGAGCTCCTCCAACTCTGACGATGTCACGCCAGCTGGAAGGTTTTTCACCAGGATCACAGTTGTACTCCTCGGTGCTGCAGCCTGTACCCCGGCAGAAAAAGCACACCTTATCGTAGCCAAGGTAACTGCAGTATGGACACATTAAATTGGTTATGGAAATTTAAATACATTAAACATACCTGGCTAAAGGAATCCAGGCTAACATTGTTGTCTAGTAGAAACTGTCGAGTCTCCTGCACAATCTGTGTCTCTCCGAGAGCCATCCTTACTGCAACACTTCCTTTTGACTCCTGCAGAGGACAGTAAAGACCAGAGAAGTATAAACAAACTTTAAACACATACTGCTCAGAGTGCTTGTTGGATCCAGAAATTGAGGTGACCGCCACAGATAAAAAAGGACACGTCCACATAGGAAACCCTCTTATTCAGTTGAATGGCACAGATGTTTGCATTTTGTGAGGGTGCCAAAGCAGACCACTGCGGCAACACATTAGTTTTTGCCAAAAAGAAATGCAGGGTCATTCAGGGTAGTGCTGCGATAGAACAGATGCAGGAACATAACGCTTGTAATTATTGTGTTTCTGAAGATTACCACACCATCAACACAATGACTGTTGCCAGGACGACTATGCAGTGTATGACAACCATTCAAATTCATGCATCGGTTACTGAATCAGGACTTCATTCATATTTTAGCGCCTGATGATTTCCTGAAGCCGCCAACAGTCATGTTATGGAAAGCACCGATGTCAAGAAAAAGGACCCCTCGTTACTCACGTGGTCCAGAACTTGGCTTTTTGTGGTGTTATATTTTTCAGCAATGGCATCAGCAACAGCACTTGTGCCCACAAACAAGGTATTCCAGTTGTGGGAGCTACAAGAAAATATACAATTAGTAAGACGGATGAGGGACTGGTCACATAACTGAGCAAAAATAATTTAATAATTTGTTCATTCCTAAGTACAGTGGGTAAAATTGATTATATTTACACCTTGTACTCGAAGCTTTATTTTTAGCATCTTTTTGTCGTTTGTAAGATGAAGAGCCAGGACCATCAGCTTCTGAAGAGTCTGTCTTTTCTTTCTTCACTGTGGAGGGAAGCAGGTGAAGCATCCTGCCCTGTAAGGACAACAGAAGTAATGTTTCTAGTTGGCCTCAATTTCATTTGTTGATGGCTTAATTCAGAAGCAGCTGCAGTTTCCAATTCTGTGGTGTGCACATAAGTTAAACATCATTAATACCTGAAATATATGTCCATCCAGCTGAGCCAGAGCTGTCACAGCATTCTCTGGTATCATGTATGTTACGAATGCGAATCCTTTAGGTTTCGTTGTTAGACCATCAATAGGAAAGTGAATCTCAGACAGAGGACCTGTAAACATATGGACAATGATTATAAAATCAGACAGGAGAGATTTTAATTTTTGCAAGTGGAGGTTATTTTTTATTTACCATATTTGGCAAATAGCTCATTGATCCCTGACTCTGCAACATCTTCCTCCTCCTCATCGTCTTTGAGCTTCCTAGTGAAGTTTCTGTCAATTTCCTTGTCCTTTCTGTCTCTCTTTGCTGTTCCCACAGAGGCATCCACACGAAAGACCTCGATGTAACGTCCACCTGCAAACACCGGTAAAGGGCAGGTCATGAGGAGCCAGGAGACCCTTAGGTAACCTTAGAGGTAGCAATGGGCAAGTGAAAGGACACAGCAGATATCTGAAGGAGACATGCTTGGATTGATTTCTAAACCTTGCTATTCGATGAGGTTTATCAATAACAGGAATGTTGTAAAATATTGAGCTATTCCTGACAGATCCGACAGTGGAGGGTAGATTTGAAAAGTTTATCAAGGGTCCTGGGAGCTCATTAATGATACAACAGAAGCACAGGGAACCAAGTGGTCTAGTGCTAGGACAGACAGGTACGTCAATACAAATATAATCACCCAACCAGTTTGGGCATACTTACGGCTGAAAACATATATCATATATATCATTAACACAATATGAGAATATATATCATTTGAGATTTTGAATATTTTTATATCATGATGTGCCATGTCAACTGTTGTCGTTTCCTATTTTTAAATGCGTCATTTGTCTACTACTTTATCAAAGTAGTAGACATCCCTATTAGATTATTGCAGTAACGATATTAATCTGGTAAAAGAATATTGTGATATTTGATTTTGTTGCCCAGTCTTAGCATTTATGATGAGCTCTTGAGGAGAAACATTGTGTAATATTATATATTGTGCATTATGATTATGGACTTATGGACGTTTTGCTGAAACAAACAAAATAAACAAAAGCCCAAGAACAGTTCTAATATTTAAGTAGTTAAATGCATCAGTTTGGACTGTTACACTCATGACAATTTATATGTCCAATTGCAACTGAAAGTAGCATTGCTAAGCTGTTTTGGATGACTGTTGGTATTGTCTTTGTGATTTTAAGCAATAAATCTGGTACAGAATATCACGGAAGGGATAATATGACATGACAGAATAATAAGACTGGAAGACAGGTTTGACTACCGTCATGGAATAAGATGATGAATTTTATTCAATCAATTTTCTAACTGTATAAAGTGTCCATCGCAATATCCTGGTACTGCATCAGATATCTTGATTTAGCCAACCAGTAGCCCAAAATCCAAAAACATTACATTCAATATTATTATATATTACATACATTATGTACAAAGAGAAGGAAAGGCCCATTTTCACATTTGAGAACTTGAACAAATGTTCGGTCAATGTTGTCAAATAGTTGTTGTCAACTGACCATCACAACATCAACACTTGGAATCATCTCCAGACCTTTGATCCACTTTCTGAACTAATGACGGAATAGACCACAACTGCCCATAAAACTGCAGGTGAGTGAATTATCCAAATACTTATGTGCTTATGCAATACTCTTGTGACACCCCTCAAATTAAAGCTGAAAGTCTACACTTCAATCACATCTCTTTTCTTAGTCAAATCCACTATGATGGTGTACAGAAACAGAAATTCTGTCACTGTCCAAATACTTACAGACCTACATGTATAGGATATGGGATATTTCTCACCTATGTAATCTTTGTTTTTCTTCAAGGCCTTTTCCACCTGTTCTTCAGAGTGTAAGTCCGCATATACATAACCTGAAATACACATATAAGACACGTATACTGATACATGTGTTTATAAACTCTCAAAATAGACTTATACAGCACATAGGCAACAATCTATAGAAACACATACTGTATATAATATACAGTTTTCTTCTATAATATGCTAAGAAAAACATCTGAAGTACTTCAAAAATGTCTATGATAATATCTAATAAATTAGTGATATACCTGTTCTATTTCCACTTTCGTTTTTCCCAATCCTGATTGCTGCAGGCTTCAGCGGGGTCATGAACTCTCGAATTTGTTGCTGTCATACATGTCACATGTGAAATATGTTATTGTCATTGATGCACACGCACACAATATAGAGAAAGTTGGGTTTTTTTAAGTACAATATCCTCACTGCACCTCTGAAATTGGGTCGCTCACCTCTTTGACGTTGAACGGGACTCCCCTCAGCTTCACAGTGAACGGTGTTGTCGGCTTTATCTGCAACAGACAGACATACGTGTTAACTGCTTCAAACTGAAAACAAACATTCTAGACTGTGCAGTAATTATTAACATTTGGATTCCTTCAGTCACCTCTTGCTTTACATTCTTCACTTTGCTCTGCTTTTTGTCCTTAGAGGATATTGAGATTTTGGTCTTTGACATGTTTTCACCGCTCTCAAGGGCACTGTCCGTGTGCTGCACAGGACCACGATCCTCTTCATCATCACTCTTCTCTTCTCCCTCCTCCATGGTTTCATCTGTCTGTGCCACCTTAGAGCGCAGGTACTCCATATCTGATAAACCTGACTTAAGTGCTTCGTTAGAGGTACCTGAATGCAGCAGAACATTATCAATGCTTAGACCAGTGTTTACATGCTAACACCTTCGGTCACATTGCACTTAATTTTTCTTTTTTTTCCCTTTTTTCCATTTCAGTATTTTTGGAGGAATACAATTATTTTATTTTAACATGCATATATATTATCAGTATAATACATTATTACATACTGATATAGGCTATGTACAAGTGTTGAATTAAGTTGTATTTAAATGCAGTGGGATGCATTTAATTATTTGCACCTTGTGTGTGTGGCCCCCAAAACACAGGCCTTTAAAAAAGACATGGATGACAACTGGAAAGTTAAATATTTCCAGGTTTACTACTAGAAAGTTACATTTAAATGCCAGTAAAGATGTAAACATTGTAGCAAACCAGGAAATGTATCATGACATTGCACATCATCGAAAAGTTAACTTTATAAGGATTTAGCCTCGTTTACCACTACCCACCTTCATCATCATCATCATCATCATCATGTTTATCTTCCTCATCCTCTGAATCATCTGAATCGAAGTTGAGGTAATCGTCTGAAGCAAGCTCCTTTTTGCCCTGAGTCTTCGTGCGTTCCCCGTCAGCACTAGATGTTTGCACAGAGTCATTGGCCCAGGTTGGTGCTTGGCCTCGATTCTGGTGTACTGACAAAAACTCCTTGAAACCTTGGTCCTCTTCGAGCTGACGTACAATGTTTGAAGTGTCACATAAACAAATGATTAAACTTAAGCACAACATTTCTTTCTGTGCTAGACTGATTTAATATACACACTGATGAATTTCAGAGCATTAAGTACAAAAAATGGCTAATTTTTAACCTTTACATCCATTTTAATGAATAAAGGATCATAAATGTGACATCTTATGCACATTTGTGTATACATCTTTCTGTGTGCACATTTTGGCTGGTACCAAATAAGTATTGAAGTTTAATAAACTAGTCATCATATCCATCACCACATTGTACATAATTAACATACAACAGACAAACATAACTTTCTAGACAGACAGATTTACTCACATTGACCAAAGTGCTGTTGATTTCCTTTTTCTGATTCTTTTTCTGCAGAGAGAAATAAAACTACATTGCAGAATATTGGACATTATGGATGTAAAGATGCAGGGGGCATTAACGTAATTTTGCGTCCACAGCTACCGTTTTGCTGACAGTGTCTGCAGGAGTGGAGGGTTTGTCAGCGACAGACTTCTGGGTATGTTTGCTCCAGGCTTTTGCTTTGGTGGGGTCTCCAAATGCCTTACACATCTCCACCTAAGAACAAATGACAAACGTCCCATCACAAACGGAAAGACAACAACGTCAACACCACGCGTCGTGACGCCCTGACTAAATCCGTACCATCACTCGCGACGTGTCCACAAAGCTCTTGTTGAAATGTTTCATAGCTCTGTTCGCATCTTCCTCGGCTTTAAAACCCACAAAACCGAACTTGCGGAACTTGCCGTCCTTGGTGAACTTCAGAGAGCAGTCTGTCACAGTGCCAAAGTCAGCAAACATCGACTTGAACCTCTCCTCCTTCATCTGGACACAAGATACACAGCTTCAGGTGAATTGACACAAAACACTACTATACTGACCGCTGACGACCAGGCGACGCACTTACCCCGTTAGGGAGATTTTTAACAATGAGTCTCGACATAGTTACAGCGACTGTAACTCCAATAACACTGAATAAACTTGTTTTTAATACATGTCAACAAACGAGCGTGGAGGATACACTATGTCGCCATGTTCATTAGTGGGAGGAGCCCTCTTCTTCTTCCCTGTGTATGTTAGTCGTAAATTAACAGGCGCATTATCGCCATCTGCTGGACTGCAGTGTTGACAGTCAATAACCTTAAGACTTACATTATTGTTTTTATGTTACATTATTGTTTCATATTATTGTTATGGCTATATAATGACACTAGATGACACTTCACTTAACTGTGGTACTCAAAACAGAAAAAAAACCCTCTCATTTGCAACGTCACTTTCCAGAAATCTTATTTCAGTTAATCAAGACAATCCACAGACTTTGTTGTGAGCAGTTTTGCAAATTTTTTTCAAGCATTCATCAGGAACCATTCATTAACTCATTACTGATATATCTCCTGCCTCTTATCTCCTGAGCCTCTAATGGGAAAAGTGGAAAACAATTTACTTTTTATTTTGGGGTGAATGCTCCTTCAAGCCTCCATGAAAATGTTTGCTATGTAGCCTATTCTGTACAGAGACACCAGGGTGGGCCATAAACACACAAGGAGAGTGACTGGAAGGTCAGAAGAGGCTTATATCTTACTCGTGCCCTGCAAGAGTTAATCTGACCCCGGTCTGTGCTTCTGACTGGGTAAATGACTAGGAGCTAGGCTAGCTGCATCAATGCATAACAGCGTCGCTTATGCAAGTCCTGCCTGATTATTCTTTTCAATTAATTTGCCTCATTATAAAGCATATATTCATCCAAGTAACCTTAAGAATCTCAGTGAAAGAAAGAGATGTATTCTCAACCTATTTTTCACAAGGCTACTAGGCTTACTTTTGGAGTTAAGCGGATTAAACGACTTGAGAATTCAAGAATGATACTCAAGAGTATTGGCATTATGGCATTATTGTAACTTTGCATGCTTGTACCTCTTAGTAGATTCTATGGCAATTTTCTTACCAATAAATCTTTGATGAAATATGAACAGGCATCAGTTCCAGGAATATGCTGTTGAGGAACAGTGAGGACGATATTGCTGTTGTGTCAAACTTCTTTAATTTTAGATTTATCTAGATAAACTGATAAACTAACTGACAGTTATTGTCGCATCATCTTCGTTTACATGAACTATATAAGAAAACCTGAATAAATCGGTAAAACAAAAAAAATACAAATTTATTTTTGGCTGTTTGAATAATAGGTGAGGTATCAATACTTCAACATGATAACATTTCAACTCCTCCACACACCGTATGACACACACAATAAACCCTTAGTTATATCCAAAGATGAAATATCAGGCAGCCTAACTAGCATAACAATTTCTCATTGATGAGGTTGATGAGTTGATTGACCTTTACTGTAAACATCACAGATCAACGAGAAACTAGAGTTATTTTCATTAGTATAACAACTCTGAAGTTCAAGCCAAGCATCATAATTTACAATACCCTTTTTACAGTTATTTGTGTGTGTGTGTGTGTGGACTCTCAATCCTCATGCCAAATATGCACATTCATGGCATAGACATTACAGGTAAGGTTATGTTTTACATAGAAGTTGATGACAGTGATGCAGTAAATCCATCAGCATCGAAGACATTCCGTTTTCTGAAGGATCCAAACATGTTCTGGATTTCGAGGAAAGTTTTGTTCTTGGTTTCCGGGACGACAAAGAAGATGTACATAGCTATAAACGAGCAGATGGCCAAGAACACCAGGAAACAGTACTGCTGCAGCCCAATCTGTGCAAATGAAACATAATATAACTCACACATATTCGTAAACATTTTCTCATATGTACCCGACACAGTTTGCAGAAAAAAAGAAACGACATTAAAAACCATAAACAGCACCTATTCCCCCTACCTAATTAAAAATGACAGAATATAATTTGGAAATTAGTCAAAATGCCTTGGTTATTAAATCATTACTCTATAACTTGCATGTCATGCGATGCTTATTTGTGTTTGCTTCTTGTTGTCTGTCTTTGTTTGTGACTTTGCTCTACTTATATTGCTATATTGCTGGCCTCTTGGCTAATTCTGACATATCTACAGAGAAATAGACAATATATACATTTTTTTTAAAATGATCACGATCCACTGTTTCGGACGCATACCACAATAAAAGGGAAGACCAAGCTGATGAAGAAGAAGCACAGCCAGTTGACTGACCCCGCGATCACGTATGCAGCAGGGCGTGCAGTTTGGGTGAAAAGCTCAGTTGTCAGGATGTTAGTCACGCCACCTTCACAGGGGATGAAACAATAGAAATCACTGTTGGTTGTAACTGTGCAGGAAAGACTACAAAGTTACATAGTTACTGACCTGGTCCTAAACCAAAACTCAGGATAAAAGCAAACACGCAGACCATGCTCAGGTATGGAATTACAGGGTTGGCATCCTGAGGGAAACACACAGGTCGAAGTGTAATGTGTGGTCTTATGTATTAAATAAAGGCATTTTTACAGTGTCTGAGAGTAATTACCTGGAAAGTGAGTGTCAGTGTGAACAAAATGCAGCAGACACTCATCAGTGTGTATCCTCCCATGATGAGTACTCTCCTTCCCAGGCGCTCAATGAGCATCCCCTGTGAGACACACAGTACGTCATGAGACCAAAAAGACCTCTGGCAAAAATATCTTTCATGGGATATCATGACTTTGTTCCATCAGATCCTGCTCTCCAATATTATAGCTGGGTTTGTTTTACCATCATTATGTCCCATTTAATTTCAATTCTATTCAATTTATATCTATATATCTATATCTATCTATAGATATACAGTATATAATGAGACAATTGTTCCAAAATGCTCAACAATAAATTCATTCTTGCCTCTGTTTTATTCATTTTTTATTGATTTTTATTGTGTGTTTGTTTTTTTTTAATTAAAAAGGCCTTGATTGTTGTTCTGCTCTTCCCATTTACCGGTCCCCCAGTGCACATAACAATAAAATGTCACGAGTACTTACACAGGTTAAAGCAGTGATGCATTCACAGGCACCAGCACCAATGGTAACATATGGTCTTTTGTCAGCGGGAATACCTGCTTCCTGGAACAAGTAATTTGCATAGAAGTAAATCTATAAAGAATAGAAAAAAGAAAAAAAAAATCATTTTGTGCACCGTAAAATCAAAGTCATTGTTTTGAATAGAAAAAGGTAGTGTCTTGGCTGCTACTGTTGTTCACTTAACTTAAAAAGATAAGATGAGGTAAGTCTGAATCATCATCAAAATCTTTCGGAGAGATAGATTTAACCCCGTTACAGACGGCAGGACAGAGAGTATCATAAGCCAACCGGTGCGGTATCCTCATGTACGTACAGCATTGATGCCGTTCAGCTGCTGTGCACAGTTGAGCAGCACGATGGTGAGGACCTGCCAGCGGACACTGCGATCACTTAACAGCTCCCATGGTTTCTTGGGGTGGAAACTCGCTAAATTATTCTTCTCCTTCACAATGTCCTCCCATTCGCGTTTGTAGGCAGGGCCATGAAGCTGCTTCAGGGCTACAGAAAGAACAGAACATGACACACGTTTTATCCCTGTACTACACTATTCTTCTCATCTGATTACGCTGTCTGAATTCTCTAACAAAGTTTTACTGTATCTAATCCTTTTTTTTTTCACATTATGTGAAAAAAGACAATGTGATCACATGCTTGACCCTCACAACCCTGAAGCGTTCTATCATTTCCTCTTGTGATTCCAGACATGAGGAGTTTTTTTTGGGTTTTTTTTTAAACAGGGCAGCATTCACAGCATCAGCATCAGCATCTACCTTTTTTACATCCCTCCTCATCTCCCCGATCAATG
>KV751322.1:10595520-10612218 GCA_001698575.1 Mola mola | reverse complement strand
ATCTTTTTATCGTTTGTGGGATTTACAGTAGCCTATGGCTGTGCCAGGCTGCTTAACATCAGTTGTTCTGCTCCATGTGCCAACAGCAGGTTGTGAACAAGTGACACGCATAACTTTTAAAAAGTGTTTGAATGAAGTGCACCAGTTTTGCCCCCGAAAATGTTGATTTCTAGGATTTACAAGGTAACCAGCAAAAGACAACCAGGTATAATTTGCTATTTTGCATAACAGTTGAGCATTTGTACGGAAGCTGCCTGCAGAATGAGATCATGGCTTGTCCTTGCTGAGTAAGGTTGTAAGTTTGAGCTCCTACGAGATGCAGTATAAACATCTCATAGCTAGTCCGCCATAAATCTCTTTCACGAAAGCCATTTAGAAAGAAATTTGTCAATAAAGGAGGTATTATTAATAAAATTCATTAAGGCTCTGTTGAATTTCACGTGTCCACACAAGAGCAGCATCCTTAATCCACCTGATTGGGACAGAACCCTAAATAGTAACGTGAGGAACACTTGACAAAATGGCTGCTGTGAAAAAGGCCTGCAGCTCAACATAATGACGACAGGCTGTTGTTCGCAAAGTTTGCGGGGCTGATTAAAAATCAAACATGGTGCGTGATTTCAGAGTTAAGAGACATCTTTGGTCCAGATGGTTCTGCTTGTGTTTCTCATTTGGCTTTTGTTTCTTCCCTTTATCAACTTCCTCCTCTTCCTCACCAGTATGTTCTCCCATTTTATTTTAATCAGAAAAAGATTTTCTTTTCATCTGAAGGCAGCAAATTTAAACAACCACTTACCAAATGTTTTATTATCTAAATGATCAATTTAAATATTTTGGCTATTGTTTTGGTTAAAGAAAATGTTACAGAGCAAATGACCCTGGTATTATTTTTGAGGAGTTGTAAACTACTCTGTTACAGTTGAAGTGTTACCCTCCACTTTTTCAGGGATGCATTTTCAAACAACCTCAACAAGGAGATTAACTGTCGTGGTCACTCATGTTTGATTTAGATGTTATTGTGCTTGTTGTTATATTAAACTGATACATTTGATTAATTATACTAGTTTGATGTTTGTGGGCTGCTGTTAAATTGATATAATCAAACACATCATTTTTTTTTTGTATCGCAGCATTTGTTATTGGATGAAAAGGCAATTGTTTTTACTATTATGATAATAAAACAACATAAAACTACTGCTGTCACTGTAGACCATTAAAAGAAAAAAAAAACAATTGTTTAAAAGTTTGATAGAGGTAGGAACAAATTAGTTTTTAAATCGATTCCTATAGTATTAAAAAACAATAGTCTACCTCATCAATGTCGTAGATCTTTTTTTTTTTTTTTTACATACAATCTTATTCTGACAAATAAGCTGGGACAGGAGCAACAAAAGACAAAGAAAGCTCAAAAACACCTAATTCGATCATTTAACATGTAAACAAGTTAATTGGGAACAGGTGATAATGTCATGGTAGTTTTAAAAAAGTAAATTACTGCTTGTGTTCAAACACAAGTCTGCAAAGCCTGGACTGTGTTTATTTATCCAGCATTACAGCAACTGGCTCATTTATTGGAGTTAGTGCTGAAATTATTAATTGATCACTTGTTTCAGCCTCTTACATGTAAGACATTGTGACTTTCTGTTTTAAATTTTAAGTGAATATCTTTCTTGGTTTTGCACTAAAGTGGCAAGTCAAAATAAGCAATATGATGAAGTGGCTTTAGGATGAAAAATTTCTGGCATTTAGGTATTTCCTAGGTGCAACCATACTGTGAATTAGCCTCCTTTGCTTCAGATCGTAAGCACTTAAAGGATTAGAAGAGTTTTTGAAGGCTGTTACTTTCATTTTAGGTATGTTGAGGAGCACATACAGAAAACAGGCGTCGCCATTGAAACGCAGGGGTTCACGTTCATCACAAGTGGACGCAAAAGAGAATCCCTGACGGTAAGAATAGCATGAAGACGGTCAACATTTCCAGAGAAATACTGCTGAGTGCTTGGAAAGAGAACCATGATAAATACAGTAGTGCCAGCTTTGTGCTGCATTTCCATTTGAATGATTATTTTTTATTTTTTCCTCCATCCAAGTTTCTCAGTTTCTTCTTTACTGTGCTTCCGCTGAAGATAGTACGCCTAGTTTTGTGAATCAGAATTTTTTTGAGTTTTACCTCTGTCATGGGAAATGAAGCTGCTGCCAGCCTGTCATAAGCATGATGAATGGCTACATTGGATGTCAGGCTGTACAGAGGGCACTCCCTCGGTCCGTGCTGATTTCTCATTAGGTATGCTGCTCCAATGAGAGGCTGTGTTGTATAGACACACACAGGGAGGCATCTTTGCAGCATATAATCAGGCTTTGGAGACACCTGCTTATTTGTCCTCTCTCATCCTTTTCCTCTGCCTCTCTGTTCCTATCCTGCTGTGATGAAGGCGATGAAGATGAATAATGTATTTGCAGCACAGGACTGCAGAGCGGAAGGATTATCTCCTATGTACAGTAAAGGCTTAAAGTGAGCGTACTGAGCTGCAGCACAGCAGCTGGTGAAAGACTGGAGTACGAAGTGCTGAGAGGAGCGAGGACGCTACTTTAGCATACTGCCGATTCATATTTGTCTCAGTGGGTTGTTTGTCACATTGCATTTTCTAACCTTTTCACAGGGGAATGCAACTCTTCATCTCTACCCCCACTTTCGACCACTCGTTGAGTTCAAAGGTAAGCATTTCTCCTTCTTGAAGCATTAGTAACTCATGAAGGCTTTCCGAAAAGTGCTCTGCTCAAAGTATTCACCATGTTTGTACAGAGATTGTAATATTTAGACACCATGTGTGTTTCTTACTGAAATCCATTTTTATGTTCAAGTTTTGTGTAGATTTAGTTTCTGCATGCAGGTGGTCAGTTTCAATTGTGACGCATCAAGCGACAGAAACATTCCCTTGTGAGGCAGCTATCGGGTTTACATCTCTGCTTTTGATGCTGGAACCAGAATAATATTTCCTGCTAAGGTCTGAGCTGGAATGTTAGAGCACAACATATTTTCCTAACTTAACTTGGAGCCAAAAAAGTCAAATACTTTGCAGTGCGTGCAGCAGGGAAATTGCACTTGATAGATGATTTCCTTCGGTTGGCATCATGAATAAAAGCACAAAGAGGTAACAAAGGGAATAAAGTGTTAAAATTTGCTGGAACAGGGAGAAACAGCGTGAATGTAATTACTGTGCGAGCTGCAGACACATATCGCGTCTTTAAACTTTACGATGCTCTGCTGTGTGGCCTTTGTATATTTCCTTACGGAAAAGTCATTTGAAGTATATGTTAGAGACTCAAGCTTAAGAGTTTAATCTTGCAAACATACTGTAAAACAATGTTTCATCCATAGCTTGTGCAGAAACTGTGAGAACCTGTGTGTTGTGTATGTGTGTTTCTGGTTATCAAAGGTCAGGTCTTCTGCGATTTACAGTCAAATTTGGTGCTTCACCTTGATGACTCAGCTCTGAGTCATAGCTTTGAAAGTATCAAGTTTTCTGCACAAATCAGACCCTTTTTACATTCTCATTACATTTGCGCCCTCACACAGAAGAGGAAAACCATTATCAGCGGCATGTTGGGTTGAGACAAGTGATCTGTGCATCAGCATCAGTCTGAAGCTTCTGGATGGTGAGGTGGTCATAGAGAAACTCTGGGTGTGCCTGCTGTCTGAGTGGGAGCATCAGCGTTGGGTGGGGGGAGGGGAGTAATGTATGTGTGAGCATTGACAGCAAGCGTGTGCGAAATGAGGGTTCAATGGGTGCGGACCGAAGTGCTCATGATATGGCGTGTGAGTCACACGCCATATCGACAGCAGTGCAGTGGAGTCAGGAGGAGCTCCTGAGAAATGTCAGAGCCATTAGAGACTTCACAGCCTCGACTCCAGCAGCAACAGCTCCGCAGGGCTGCTCGCAACACAAGTCTGCTGCTGGAATACAAGAAAGCCTTTTTTATTTCTATTTCTTTTTCTCCAAATCTATTCTTGCATCTGGAAATACACTATATCAGACATTTGTTTACCTGTCACAGCGACGAGGATGACTCATCAGAAAAAGGACCATATATCCTCTTCGGGAGCTGCTGCTTATTTAGCTTATGCTTAGAGACATTTTAAAATGTTATTTTATACTCATATTAGGGATGTTTAACTCTGTCTTTTAACCTTTATCTTATCATCCTGTTGAGACAACATGCAGCATGACAGTTGACTGTTCTCCTCACAGGTTTGGAGAGTCATTGTTACACCACAATGATTTTCGGTGTGCTGTTAAATAATTTTCTTTAGATATCTTCGCACTGTGTCTGCTTCGACCTACTTAGTCCAACGAGTTCATTTTTAGCTTTTTAGTCGATGCGGCGTTATTACAACCTTTGCCCTTTTCCTCATGCATATAGGATCTCCAATGTAGCCTTCTCAGTTACAGTCACCTCAGGAACTTAGCACCCATCAGCGAGTGTCACTCTCCACTCCTTTTCACTTTTCAGGAGACTCAGAGGACCTTTATTTATTTAAGGGACTTGCATAATTGCTATTTTTCTCTGTCTAGTTATACAAAGATGCCTTTGTTTCTACAACATATGGTTAGAGGCAGATGCATTGATATTGTGGCCATGCTGATGTAAGAGAAACATCAGAGAATGCTAATGTGCCACAGTAGCAGTGACCCTGCTCTCTGCAGCACAAGGATGTGATTTGTGCTGACCATTAACACCTGCCTCTTCCAATGAAACAGCGTCATTGTTATCCCAGGCATCTCCGTGTGTGTTTGTGTGTGTAGTCAGTCGGTATGTTCTAAATAGTGATTCTGTTCTGGAGCTCAGAGTTGGGGGTTTGAGGGGGTCTCGTGTGTGGTAGTTGTGTTGCGGGGGATTGTTGCCTCACATCGCGTTGCCTCACAGTCGTTCTTCACTGGCTAGCTTTATGTCCGTCAACCCATACTAAAGCTGCCAGTTGAAGAGCTGTTGTGTGTAACCATGGCAACAAGAACGCGCTGTCACTAAGGAAAAACACAAATCAAATGTTTCCATTTGTTGAAATAGTAACTTAGATGAGTTAAACCTGATGCTTTTTCTCTTGTCGGATGTGTAACTGACCCTAACCCTGCATCTCTTTATCCAGGCCATCCTTTACATTTTTTTTTTTTTGAGTTCACAGCCTCTCTCAGGTTTTTGTCTGCTCTGTGGCTTCTGTTAGCGAATAATAATTTAGTCAACAGAGGTGATGGCTTCCTGTAAGGACTCAACATCATATTAATCATTGTTACTATGAATGTATCCTGAAAGCAGCACCTGCACACCCACCATGTTTGTATATTCCAGGCGTTACTGACTATCTCACTGCAGAGATCTCCACCTCCAAGCAGAAGAAGTTCAGCCTGGTGACCTTTGTGGACACACCGGGTTTGGTAGACGGGGATATGGTCTACCCTTTCGATGTCAACAGTGCCATCACTTGGTTGGGTATGTCTTTGCAGCTTTAAGTTAAACACTGTACGCTAAAGCTGATGTGTTCCTCTAACGTCTGATTTTGTGCAGGTGAACAGGCAGACCTGGTATTTGTCTTCTTTGACCCTATGGGTCAGGCACTCTGCAAACGAACACTCAACATTGTGGAGAACCTGAGTGAGAAATGTGGCGACAAGCTGTTTTTTTACTTGAGCAAGGCAGATGAAGCTGGGAATGAAACAGACCGTCAGGCATGCCCCATTATCCTTTGGCTTTTTCCATCCACGAAGTTCACGCTAAATAAAATGACTTACGTATGCTTATATTTGCAGAGGGTGATGATGCAGATAGTCCAGGAACTGTGTCGCCGTCCAGGCCTCAACAAGTGTGGATTTGAGATGCCAACGATATACATCCCCAACCCGCAGAAGGTTAGACTGTTTGCCTTCTGTATGTACCTGTGATCACCAGTGAATAGATTTAAGTCTAATTAAACATAAATATTTCTCAGTTTTAATCTTTATTTTTTTACAGTGAAAGCAACAGTTAACCATCAGACATCTGCTCCAAATCCCCTACTCTCACTCACCACCAGACTGGAGCGGTGTGTGGCTTTTTGTTCTGGTCTGTTTTCCTTGAACAGATCCAGGTCTGACCTTTAGTTTGGATTTAAAGCTCTCTGCTGTCCTTGGGGGTTCAACATCCATTAATTCTTTGAATGTAAATTTTCCTGTCCAGGTTTCTTGGTGGCTTTTGATGGCTGCAACAGGACAGTTAATTTTGCATTGTGATGGCCCAGAGAGTTATCCACTGTGGAGCAGGGGGGCGAGGGTTGTAAACCACCGCTTTTAATCAGCAACCTTTGACACTGGCAGCCTGAGCACTGAGTTATTGCTGCACCCTCTTGTGATCTACAACCCCAAAGCTCCACTCTACTTGGTCGATGTGTCCCAGCTTCAAATTTATATCCACTGGGGAGGGCCAGCTTGCATCCTGCTAATGCATGTGACCACAGCAAATCCTCACAGGGTTTGCTATGGAGGTTTCCAGACTGTGACTTTTTGCAATGCACACTTGTACAGGTTTATACACTTATCCAAAATTGATGCACTTATGAGCTTTTACCTTGTTTAGCTCAGCCGGTGTGTGAACCAGATTGACGGGGTGTGCCAGACCATTGAGAAGACCATCAACCAGACCGTTCAGAAGACTTTGGATCAGCTGGAAAAAGACTCTGACCTTATTTGTTCCACCATCAGCAGCAGACTAGAGAAGGACAGGTGAATGTGTGTTCCTCTGTTCGTGTTATTGCTAAAGTTAATTTACCGGATGTCAGAGTTAGAGGGGGCATCTTTGAGCAAATATACATCATCATGTGTGCACGGAGGAGACAAAAGGCAGCCGGATATTACCTGCCAAAGAAATGTGATATTAAAACCAGATTTCATCTGTCTGCGCGCAGAGTTGATTCGTCTTACAACAAAAGCGCCCGTCTGCACTCATTCTTGTGCGGGGCCCTGGGTATTGTCCTGCCTACCCTCTTCATCCTCAGTTTCATTGTTAACACCTTCTCCAAAGAGCAGCTGGCAGAGCTGCTCGGTGAACGGCCCACTCGTTTCGTCTCCATCTTGGCAGTAAGTCCTGAGAGTCATACGGGTGATATTCGTACAAGTGAAATCTTTAATCAATATTCTACTCAAAACATATGTTGTTCTCTGAGTGTCTTCTCCACCTGTGTCACAGGGAACAGTGATATATTTATGGGACTGGATACCAGAAGATGGACAGGTTTTGTTTGTGATCATTTTTGGGGCTTTTTGCTACCTCCTGCTTTTCCTATCAAAACATTTTGCCAGGTAAGTGTTACAGAAAACACAAACCTGAAACAATGAATTTTGAATTATTTAGTCGATAAACAGAAATTTCATCCAACTTTTTTGACAATTTATTAAATCGTAAGTGATTACTTTGAACAAAAAGCGACCATTCATTGATGATGATGCATGATGTTCTGTATTTCAGATTTTTTTTTATGTCAGTGTGAACTGAACATGTTGAGTCTTAAAATGTTAATCAAATCAATCAGTAATGAAAATAAGCGTGAATTACCTACTTCTCTCTCTCTCTCTCTCCCTCACACTTAATCTCCCATTCTCATCATTCCGGAACCAGGTTATTGTTTGTGATTGTTGTGTTGTTCTTCATTCCCAGCCAAGGTAGTAAGACTCTGACTAGGAAGGAGAAGAAGATGATGGCACAGTACAGGGAGTACATCCAGGAAATTGTCAAAACTAGGAAGGTTAGATTTTTATTTTTGCATCATGTCTAGTTAACAAACTAAGTCTGCGGTAATACTGTATTGATAACACAAGAAAAATTATTATCTGCCTGTTCAGTTCTGCCGAGTGTTGTAGTGTCTGGCAGTCCATTGTTCTGGGTTTATGCTCCATGACTTTGTTGTACATTGGGAAGTGCTGGGAAAAATGCTGAAGCAATTCCTATGAATCATTCACGTACAGGGACTCATGAGAACTTAATGACCAGTCGTTAAAAATAAAATACTGTACAATGAATGGCTATTTGAAAACAAGCTGATCATAACCAGCATCAGCAAGGTGTTATTTCCTTACTATTGTGTCAATGTAGTTTTAAATGCACATTTTATTGTCACGGTTTGATGGAATAGAATAGTGAAACTCACACAGTAACTGTTATTCCGCAGGCTAAACTGTATGAGTGGTACCTCCAGCAGTGTGCTGCAGAATATGACCTCTGACCTCCACTGAAGACAGCAGACTCATTCGTGTTGGCGTGTTGCTTTTGTCAAGAGTAACTCATCTGCCACTGTGTTTTGTTTAGTGTTCGTTGTGGTATCGGCAGGACGAAACATGTTGATAAACTAAACATTCAGGGTTTTTTTTCTCCTCTGTCAGGTGGGTGTAAGGCAGCATAGGTCACTGCCAACTTTTATGATCTGAACTTTTTAGATTTAACATTAATAGTTTGGAAAGTGCCTTTATTTGTAAGCACAGAAGAAGCTGTGATTGTAGTCTTGGGGTGACAAATTTCAGAATGTGAATTGATTTTATTATTTTAACTTTTATAGAACATAGATATAAACTCTAGAATGAGCAGAAGAAGTTTGCAAATGTAACTTTTCATGAATGACCTGCAGCTGCTAGCATTTTTTTTTTTTTTTTTTTTTTTAATTACAACATCCTCTGTGAAGCCTGTCCTCATGAACTTGTGGTTCTCAAATCTCACACCACCATTCTGGTATCTTTTCTGTTGTTTTTATAAAGTGTCACAAATGCTTCTGTTTGAATTCTGACTGTTTGCAATAATCAATGCTGCAGTATACCTCAGGCGTTGTAGTTGAACAGTTCATCAAATATTTTCTTATCAATACCAGCTGCAGGTTTTCTTCTGCATCCAAAGAGTCTCTGTCCTAGACTTTATCCTGTGATTTGTACAGCCATTGAGTATTTTCTCAAAAATCATTTTTATGCTACAGTATTTAAAGAAACGTGTGATTTAGCTACTTAAATCCAACAGTATAGTTAAGTGGTGAACAGTGATGTCTGTCACTGCACTGATGTAAATCTCCTAGTTGTCAGCGAGCACTGAATCCGTCATGTTGTCTATAGAATGTAGTGTTATGACTATATTATCATTTCCTGCCTACACTGCAGGGTTTGTAGACATATTTATTCATCTTTAAGTTGTCATTTTTCTATTAAAATAGTGCAGAGAAACCTCTTATTGTGAACACTTGTCAGTTTGTTAGATTACCTCCTGGTGTCTTCGTTAGGGAAAACATTTGTTTTACGAGATTTAATTTGTCATCTCTGTAAGTTCATCTCATCTGTTTTTTTTTTTTGAAAACTCTTTCATTATGTGAAACTGAGACTCAGCTGACTTTTCTTGGTTGTCCCAACTCAAAAATATGTCTTAAATCTACAAACTATGCTGTCACTTCAGTGATAAAACATTTTGTACTCACCGCTGCTCTGCTGCCGACTTACTAATTTCTTGGTTGATAAAAAGTACAAGCACAAACTGCAGGTGGCATGAAATGGAAGACCGAAATATGTAAAACAGCGAGGAGTAACTGTTGGAAGACTTTTATTTCAATGTTTAGTTATAAAAATGCCATTCCAGGCTTCTCTGTAAGAACAATAGTGCCTTTTAAAACTCTGTATCTGGGCTCGAATGTTTTGGGATCATAACCACGAGGGATGCAATCAAGCATCTGCTTTACACCACTCTTTACACTGCAAACTGTTGAAAACGTGAGAACTGGTGCAATTACAATAGCTGGGGAAGAAAAAAAAAATGGCAACAATTTAAAGTCTGAGTGCAAAAAGCAGCAATAAGACCAGGCCACAAACCTCAGTTCCCTGAGTTAGTAACAAATAATGAAGATGAAGGCTCTTAAAACTAACCTTAACCTACTGTGGGATTTGTCTAAAAGGGTGATCTATTTATTAGTAAATACATGAATTTATTGTCAAGCACTGGTTTGTGATTAGGATTAATTTGTGCAAACTACTAAGAAGGGCAACTGGTATGCTGTGATCCTAAAAATTGTCATTTATTACAAATTAAAGCTGCATATGTTTGCATTAAAGCTGCAAGGGATTAATATGTTTTTTTTAGCATCTTAAATTTTGTTTGCTGATGCATCTAAATAGAAAGTTTTCTGTTTAGGGGCTTATTCTATTAGAGATTATATCATGTAGCTCTAAGGCCTGTATGCAAGCATACAAACAAATCTGTTGTTTAAAACTTAAAAAAAATTAATTTCAAATTGTATGTTATTATTTTGTTAACAGTGCATTCAAGATTATACGTACCTATATACAATACTATTTGTACAAAAAAAAAAGCCAATGTTCATCCCTTGCTTCTTATAAACAAAGTGTACAGGTAGATGGATACATCTTTCAGCACTGCAGAGGCTGAATCCAATATTGCTTTGTTGTGAAACACGACAATGCTTCACAAAAGATATGCCAGCACTGTGATTCAGTGTGTTCAGACCAAGAATGGCTCCATTAGTCCCTTTAAATTGTCTCTCAGGAACAAAGCCAAGTGTCATCCTCTGTGAAGTGTGTCTCCAGCAGTCCTCACTCCGCTGTGTAAGTGTGTGTCCAGGCCGGGATAGCTGCTCAGTGTCTCAGCACCAGAAATGTCCATATCGAGATTGACTTTGTGGAGTCATTGAGAACCTTTGTCAATCAACCAGGAAATGTCTCCAGTCCTGCAAGTCACAGACACGTGTTAATGAAACTGACAGCTGACAACTGCCTTAATGTTTTCAATACACGTGAAAATGACAAATTAAAAAAAAACAAATTTTCTCATACTTGCCAAACCGTACCAACATCCTTCAAATATTGAGTTTGCGTTACGAGAAAATGAAAGACACGAGAGTCAAGAGGAACACTACTAAATCCCACCAAAACAGAGAGAGACACACGCAGTAACTGTAGGTTCCAGAGTTTTATTATAATATAAACATTTAAGAATAGAACAGAAATGCCAATTGAAACGTTCCTGGAAAGAACTCTGTAATTTGATACTAATTATAGGGACTTTATAGGGATTAATTACAATGACTTTCTGAGTGCAACCAAGATCTTCAGCGTACAGCTCAAAAATGTTAAATGCATCATTTCCCTCAACGCTCTCTTAATCCTTCCTCTCAATTAGCATTAATCAGGTAACTTTCTAACACACTAAATCATACTATTTGAACGAGGACTTTTTTGTTTGTAAATGTATTCCTAGTAAACAACTCCTGCTGTGAAACATCTGTACAACGGATGACAAAATGAACCTTTGGTAGGCAAAATATGAAATTCTAAGTATGAATTTAACTGTAATAACAATAGTAATATCTTATACTTGTTAAAGAAGTATTCATGTATCATATTTTTTTCATCACTCTCCAAAGTGACAGTTCAAATCAGAATTAAAAATACAGATTCTTCCTCTGGCTTGTTGATTTGTTAAACTAAATCGTTATTTGTGTGTGTGTGTGTGTGTGTGTTGGCTGTACAGACCCCAATTTAAAGCCAATAATGGAGCTACATTGCACTTGTCTTACGGTTCTTAATGTGGCAGTAAAATACTATATAATAATAATAAACAGCAGTGTCTCTTTCCAGAAATAATGAGATTAATCCACACACTGTTTTGATCAGTTTGGCTATTTTCGTTCTATAAAACCACACACAAGGCAATTCACATCTGCTAATAAATGAGTGATGATAAATAGAACCACAGTCAAGCAAAAAAATATGTACAGTATTTTTGATTTTAGGGTGTACTGTCCCTTTAAGTTTAGATTTTCTTTGCTGCTATTATCAAATTATCATGAACTCTTCGAGTTACAAACGCATTCATAAACGGTTTTGATGGTGCCTGTGAATTATGTTCATGTTTGTCATCAAAAATTAATAATTATGGGTACAGCTGTGTGGTACATTTCAAAAAGTCATATGTGTTTATATATTTTCTATATAACTTCATCTCAAAAAAGTTGGGACAGGGGCAACAAAAGGCTGGAAAAGTAAGAGGTAATAATAAGAAACAACTGGAAAAGCATGTTGCAACTAATTGGCTGACTGGGTATAAAAAGATCATTTTAGGAAGGCAGAGTCAGAAGTAATGATGGGCAGAGGTTCACCAACCTGTGAAAAACCACGTCTAAAAATTGTTATAATTTCAGAAAAATGTTCCTCCACGTAAAATTGCAAAGACTTTGAATATGCCACCATCTACGGTACATAATATCATCAAAAGATTCAGAGAATCTGGAGAAATCTCTGCTCAAGGGACTTGCATATTTCAGCAAGATGATGCTGGACCACACAGTGCATCCATCACTGGCCAGCCTGCAGTCCAGACCTTTCACCAGTGGAAAACATATGGCACGAGAATCCTACGGCAGACAAGAATGGGACAACATTCCTGTCCCAAAAATCCAGCAAACAGTCTCCCCACTTCCTAGACGTTTACAGGCTGTTGTTAAAAGGAGAGGGATGCTACACAATGGTAAACAAGGCCCCGTCCCAACTTTTTTTGTGAAACATTGCTGCCAGGAAATGCAAAATTACTTTTCTTAGTTTAAACATTTGAGATGTTTTTATATGTTCTGTTGGGAATAAATTATGTGTTTACAAGAATGGGACAACATTCCTGTCCCAAAAATCCAGCAAACAGTCTCCCCACTTCCTAGACGTTTACAGGCTGTTGTTAAAAGGAGAGAGATGCTACACAATGGTAAACAAGGCCCCGTCCCAAATTTTTCTGAAACATTGCTGCCAGGAAATGCAAAATTACTTTTCTTAGTTTAAACATTTGAGATGTTTTTATATGTTCTGTTGGGAATAAATTATGGGTTTGAGATTCGCAAATCATTGCGTCCTGTTTTTATTTACATTTTACGCAGCGTCCCAAATGTTTTGGAATCAGGGTTGTATAATTTTAGGTAAGTTGAAGTTTTAATTGTTCTACTTTAACAATGTGTGATTTCATTGTTCATTGGTCTGTGTTTCACACATCAACAGAAATCATTAGCAATCGCAACAATAAATACCCTGTGAAATAAAGAGTCCCTGTACTAACTATGAAAAATCATAAACTATCAGCTGGTGCTAATTTTCTGTTGTACTCTAATGTTTAGTCTCAATAAACCAATGAGGTTTGCCTGTATAATACTTTCCATGTGATTAAAGTCACAAGTTCCGTGTCTGGATGTGTTTTTCTGTCACGCTGATAATAACATTTGTCATGTTTTTCCTCACAGTAAAACCAGAGAAAGTAAAAGAACATAACAGCTATTGTAACTGTGACCAGATTTAAGTCTGGGAAGGAGACTTACTCCACATCTCGTTTCTTAATCGTCTTTCCGAACCCGAAGACCTCTGCCACTCGGGATACAATGGGATCATAGTTCATGCTGGCAACAGCAACCACCTCCTCACTCCTATAGATCGACCAGAGGAAGAAACAATGAGATACTGTTGTTAATTTAGAACAAACATGCAGAATTTGTGCTCCCAAAAAGCCCATAAAATCCATCTAATTTATTTAAATGAAGAATCAATACAAAATAAAATGTACCTGGTGTAAAATGCCACAAATCTCAATTCATCCAGATCTCCTTGTATAATGACATCATCAAATCCATCACCATAACCTTCAAAAATGTAAAAAGCAGTACTGAGTATTTGTAAATATTTGTAAACAGGAAAAAGAAAACATTTCAAACCTGGCTTATTAATTTATTTGTTATTTTATTTTACCGCTAGATGGCGGTGTAGTACACTTGTCTACCACCCAATAAAAGTTTAGGCCAAACAGGCTCTTAACAGCTGTAGAAAATGGATGGATGGAAACTTCAACCTAAACGTGGCTGCCCTTACCTGCATAGCGTATGGTCTTCCCGAACATGGCTGACCAGAAGTAAGGCACAGTTTTGATATCAGTGGCTCTGCCCATCATGCTGAGGGCTGCTACTCTTCCTGTCAGCGAGGTTGACAACAAAAAGACATTCACAGGCTCCTCTTTAGGCCCGTAAAAACCTCAGCATCACAGTACCTTCCTCAGGTGTAACACACTCACCGTGTACATGAGCCATCTGCCAGTGAGGTATGTTCACCTTCTTGTTGTTTCGTGGCGGGAAAGGAAAAGTCACCACATCTCCTCCTGCAAAGACCCCATCAGCATTTGTCTGCATCATCTGGGAGAAATTTTAAAGGATTAAAGTAATAAGAAAAAAAAACAAGACAGCATGCTTTCACCCAGGCTGCAGGCGTTGTAAAATACCTTGTTGACAGTGATGAAGCCCTTGGAGTCCATGTGGATGCCACTCTGCTTCAGGAAGCCTGTTGCAGGGACACTTCCTGCGGGAGAAGAGAAAGAGCTTTAACCCCCGCCATGATTACATCTCACTTCAGATAGTAAACATAAATCACCCTCTTGAGCATTATTTAATTGGGACCTGTTATTTAAAGGTTTACATCACCTGCTCCGATGACACACACATCGGCCCGCAGCACCTTGCCGCTCTTCAGCACGACCTCTTTTAGCTGTGGAACAAAACAAACTTAAATATCCAGGACATGCACTGGGATAACAGCATTCATTTCTATCACTCGTATTCATCCTACAAGGTAATGAAGACAAAAAGGAGTTTATAAAGCCCCAGAAATCCTTTTTTTTTTTAACAGTTTGAGGTCCGACATACAGAATAAACATTTTGCAAAGCACACTATACTGGAAGTAATTTCATACTGAGCCTCGCTCCTGATGAAGTAGACTGATAATAAAATATACAGTTGCATTCAAAATAATAGTAGTGTGTTTAAAAAAGTTAGTAAAGCTCAAAATCCTTATAATAGCTTTTAGTTCCACACACGCAAATGCATTGGGAATACTGCCCGTTCTATTCCAAATCAAAACATGAAGAAAAATGTATCAAATTTATAATTTACTATACAGAGAGTGAAGAAAAGGGGAATACTAGGCTGTTCAAAAAAATAGCAGTGTCTACATTTTTCTTTACAAACTCAAACATTTACTGTATAAACTGTAAAAAATGCTTGAAGATGTAGCTTTCCTGTGAATCACTGAACTAATATTAAATTGTATTACCACTGTTTCTGAGAACTGCTTCACATCTGTGTTGCACAGAGTCGACCAACTTCCAGCCAAGGACGATTTGACAACATTCCACAGATCCTCTGCATTTCCTGATTTTGCCTCAGAAACGACATTCTTGATATCACCCCACAAGTTTCCTATTGGCTTAAGGTCTGGGGATTGGGCTGGACACTCCATAACGTTACTCTTGTTGGTCTGGAACCAAGATGCTGCTCGCTTACTGGTGTGTTTGGGGTTGTTGTCTTGTTGAAACATCCATTTCAAGGGCATTTCCTCTTCGGCAACACGACCTCTTCAAGTATTTTGATGTATCCAAACTGATCCATGATCCCTGGTGTGCGATAAATAGGCCATGACTCCATAGTAAGAGAAACATCCCCATATCATGATACTTGCACCACCATGCTTCACTGTCTTCACAGTGTACTGTGGCTTGAATTCAGTGTTTGGGACGAGTCTTTTTTTTTTTTTTTTAAACAGTGGGACTTTGCGGGGGCTTCTTGCCGAGAATTTAGCTTCACACAGGAGTCTTAATTGTCACAGTACTCACAGGTAACTTCAGACTGTCTTTGATCAACCTGGAGATGGTCATTGGCCAGTCTTTGCCATTTTAACTATTCTTCGATCCATTCAAATGGTAGTTGTCCATTTTCTTCCATGGCTTTCTGGTTTTGGTTGCCACTTTAAAGTGTCAAGATCATTTTAGCCGAGCATTTTCTGCACTTCTTTATATGTTTTCCCCCCTCCGGTCAACTTTTTAATCAAACTATGCTCTTCTTCTGAACAATGTCTGGAACGACCCATTTTACTCAGATTTTCAGCATGTACAAAATTAGCTGCCTTGGTCCTTAAATAAGGGCCACCTGTTTGACACCTGTTTTTTCACAGAACGAATGACCTCACTAATTGAACTCTACACTGCAATTACTTTGAACACGCCCCTTTTAATTAATGATTCAATTACACAGAATGGGCAGCATGCATGTCATGACTGTTGGGTCTGTTGGTTTTCTATGACTCTGCTACACCTACTAGTAAATTATTTGCCATGTAGAAATCTAATTTCTAACAAAAACAGTGATTGATCTGGTTAGTTATGTTGGACTGCAATTACTTTGAACACAACTGTACATTTAGTCCTTTACTGTTTTGTTTTAGTGTCCTCGTCTGCCCCGTTGTCACCGTCTTTTAAACAAGAGAGGATGGTGCTGCCGAAAATCATGCCATGCTGTTACTCTCACTTTCTGAATACCTGTCCATGATGGCCAATCATTTCCGACACCTCGTTCATCATGTAAAACTTCACCCTGTTTGCCTCAAACAGCTGCAGTGACAAAACACACCACAGACACAGTGGCAACATGAGACATCTGTTTGCATGCTAATGACAGGAATACACTTTCTTTCTCTCTCTCACTCTTAGTTGCTGGAGTATCGATCAGTAGAGAGAAAAGTGATTTGCATTCTACCAGTAAGCATTTGCATTGCATTCAAACTAGTGAGACGTGATGATGATAGTACTCTTGAGGAAGATTGATGTTCTGATTTCCC
>KV751322.1:10532132-10586387 GCA_001698575.1 Mola mola | reverse complement strand
TTGTGGTGAAGAGAGAGCTGAGCCAGAAGGCAAAGCTTTCAATTTACACGTCAATCTACGTCCCAACTCTCACCTATGGTCATGAGCTCTGGGTAGGGACCGAAAGAATGAGAACGTGATTACAAGCGGTCGAAATGAGCTTCCTTCACAGGGTGGCTGGGCTCAGCCTTAGAGATAGGGTGAGGAGCTCGGACATCCGGGAGAGGGTCAGAGTAGAGCTACTGCTCCTCCGCGTTGAGAGGAGCCAGTTGAGGTAGTTCGAGCATCTGGTCAGGATGCCTCCTGGACGTCTCTCTGGGAGGTGTTTCGGGCATGCCCATCCGGGAGGAGACCCTGAGGCAGACCAAGGACACACTGGAGAAATTATATCTCTTGGCTGGCTTGGGAACGTCTTGGTGTCCCCCCGGAGGAGTTGGTGGAAGTGGCCTGGGAGAGGAGCGTCTGGATCTCCCTACTCAGGCTGTTGCTCCCGCGACCCGGATAAGTGGCAGAAAACGAAACAAAACGAAACACCCCAGAAGCACCTCCGCAGTCTGTTGTGTAACTTTCTTGGCAAAATCTGTGCAGTCTGTTAAGAATACAAGGTCATCCACTGTGTACAAACCTTACTCAGTTTAGGTCTGTCATATGGAGGATGTCTGTCCATGGTGCATATGACGATGCGATCGGTGAAGCCCTCTTGCCTCAGTGTCTCTGCACACACCAGACCTGCTGGACCTGCAGAGACGTTTGATGAGGAAAACAACAGAATGCAACCGAAGATCGATTGAATGTGGATAGATCTTTGTTATCTGAGAAGTGAAAAATTTAACACATTGACCTGAGCCAACGATGACAACATGGCTGAATCCCGTGCTGGAGTTAATGACTGCTGCGCATCGAGCCATCGGCTTTGACCTTTTCTGTGCCTGAAGAGCCTGAATCGTTTTTGAGGAACACAGGTCAATCAGTGGATTATTTTGCTGTCCCGCATGAATTCTCCACATTCTTTTTCTCATTACCTGCTTGTTTGCACGAATGATCACTTTGTCCTTTTCAACTCTGACCTGAAGCAAACAGACATGAGCCATGTGTACACTTTTTGAAGGTGCTTAGAGACATGATAGGGCAGGGAATGCGCTCAAAGACAGCATCAGCGAGGAAGGTCACCTGGAATGTAGGCAGGCTGTCCAACCCGGGGAAGTCCTCGATGTCTCCAGTCGCAATGTTGAAACACGCACCGTGCCAAGGACAGCGAACGTGTCCTCTTGACAACACACCTGAAAGGCAGGAAATAATGTCATGCTTATGATATAACATAAGAATGTTAAAATAATATATCACTCACCTTTGACCAGCGGTGCTCCGTAGTGTGGACACTTGTGGGCCAAGGCTGAGAACTCTCCGTGCTGTTTGATGAGCAAAGCTCTGCCACTTCCCAAGTCAACCTCTCGCATCCTGTCAAACACACAACAACAAAAAGGAGTGTGTTCATTCATAACTATTTTATGATTAAATCCTATGCAGAAAAACTAGAATAGTTCTGGAGGCAACAGCTCACAGTAAATGACAAATATGAAAACTATTCTGGTTTTATGCTGAAAGTGATTAATTTGGTTATTATATATTAATCAATATAGAAAGACCGTATCAATTTGGACATCTACACCATTGATAAATTCAGGACATTTATGCTTTTGTCTTGGTCTGCTACCAGCACTTTATCCGTGTTGCACAGCTGTTGCTATGAGACTGCTGAGCGAGTTCAATGACTAATTGTACTAGTTACTGTCCCTGTGCCAACAAAACAGGAGGAAGTTATGTTTTTGCCTTTCTCAATACAGTATATAGTATGTATGTCTGTCAAAAATATAACTCAAAAAGTTGTGAATGGATTTGGATGAAATTTGGAAGGTTGTACATAATACTTAGTATATTTTTTAATTTCTATTATTTTAGTTTTTATTTATCCTTTCTCATAATGTATGTTGACTTATTTTGGTGCTTTTTACCCTGCCCTGCAACTCTGCTGTACTGCTGTTTCAATCTGAATTTCTCCCAAGGGGGATCAATAAACTTACATCTTATCTTATCTTATCTGAAGGTGGCTTGGGCATGATCCTCAAATGACTTGATTAAGTTTTGGTCATGATCTGGATTCTGGATTTCCATTAGATTTTGTGCTTGTGTGTAGGTGTAAGCCCAAGGAGCAATGCTTACACTTCAGCATATAGTTGCCTCCCAACAAAATCCTTATTTCAGCTAACACAGAGCTGCAGTAGTATTTGGGTAATTTTTTTCTTGGACAATTTCTGGCAGGTGGCAGAGGTATGATACTCTAATAGGTACTCTACTGAGTACTCTCTCATTTTCTTCAGGTATGTTTCCGTTTTTAGCATTTTAATATTCATGTTAAATGGGAGGAAAAAAAGTATTCCTTTACGATAGCCTGGCAAGTTGGAGATTTAAGAGCTGAAAACTGTACAAACCAGCATGTCTTGTTACTAATGACCTGATGCATATTGACACTGAATATTCCACACTGATTGTGGATGTCTAGTGATCTAATATAGGACAGAAGTGTTTTTTTGTGAACTGTTCTTACTGTCCGTTCTCCAGATCTTTAATATGACAGACGGAGGCCTCCACGTAGTCTCGTGGCTTGTGGTAGACGGGGAGCAGAGTGGAGTCGTCGTCAGAGCCGTGGCCCAGGGCCCCGTTAGGTCTGCAGTCAGCAAAGGGACTCGCTTTGCCGTTAGGTGACAGGCCATCCATCTCTTTTTCTTTTTCCAGGAGAGACAGTTCCACTTTAACTTCAACTGCAAAACACAGACACGTCTCACTTCGAGAATGTCTGAGAATGCATGAGTGAACACACGCAGCCCAGCCACGGAGAGCAGTAAAACAAGGCTGTCAAAACTTTCATATATACATTTCTTCAGAATACTCTCAGATTATTAATGCTGCCAATCATCTGTGGTCTGCACTAATGTTCATGTAAGCCTGCCCCCCCGTTACTTTATGACAATCCTTCTCCAGTCGCCCGCCTTTAACAAGTAGAGACATTGACCTCTTTGTGACAAATTGAGTCTGACATCACAACAAAAGGAAAAAAAGCAGGACGCAGGTGAGGCTTGTTTTCCAGTTACTTCTCTGTCTTGTTTGCCTACTAGTGAATAGCAGAATTAAGTAGCAGTAGCCAGCGACTTGTATAACAAAAACAGGCCACACTTGTCTTCTCAACTGCTGGAATTCATTCATCAAAGCACAGCACCAAAGCCTGGTATGCAGAGCTGTGTTAATCATACCTGATTTACCAGTGATATGATACGGAAAATTCACACACAAGACAGACGGCTCCACATGTTGCCACTAAATGTAAAACACACATTTCAGTCCATATCCCTCAATCTGGCTCTAACCAAGTTGACTTACTAAGCTGCCAGTTTCCTCCATAAAGGAAACTGACATAAGCACACACACAAAACCCAATCCGAGTACAGGCTTAAACCAGCATTTCTGCTTTCCCAAAACCCAGCAGACTGTAAAAGAGGGGAGTCATCTGTCTTCCCTTTCGTTTTTCTCCATTTTGTTTTATAATTCTGAACATTAAAAAATAGTTGTATAACTCCTTTTTGCACTGCAGCAGGCTTTATCTGTTCGGCTGGAAAAATGTGCTGATCATCCGGTTCTTACACAGTAATCTGGATGGAATTTTCTCCTGCTGAGCAAGTCTTAATTAAAATCAATGGAAAATCATAATAGCGAGTGCAATCACAGGAGAAAAGAAAGAGAAAGCTTTCCACAGTTGAAGAGAGTCTCTACACGTCTGCTGCAAAATCACCACACCGATGCTTCAGTGGGTCAGCATTAAAAAAAGATATCTGCTTTTAAAATGTGTAATAAAAATAATTTATTTGATTTTGTCAGTGTTCAAAACTGTACAGACATACTATTTAGTTATAGGTGAGCTCAGGGAGTTTAGATACTCAATTTCACTGTAACCATTCCTTACTTCCTCACATGTTAATGCAAATTAAGAGTGCACTTTAATAAAGTATGTTTACAAGCTTCTTCCTTGTAAATCCTGTCATGGCGCCTTGTCAACTTTAATGTAGAAATGTATATCTACTGTCTATACCATGCGCTTCAGTTTTTGGGGGTTTTTTTTGTTGAATGGGCTGCTACTATATATTTCATCGAAGGAGAAAAACAATAATATCATCATCCATCAATGTTTTCAGACAAGGACAACAGGACATTTTTGCCGTGTATTTCTGACAAAGCTTTTAGGAAAATAGTAGAATTCATAGCGTCTCTATTTCAGTTTTGCTACCTGATTTTTACAAAAAATCATCAGGCACTGAGCAGTAAATCACTCTCCTCATGTATGTGAATACAACATCACAAGTGATCAAGATCTCTGCTTAAATGATAAGAGAATTTGAAATAACCAATGTTTATCTTGTATTTTTAAAAATTTTTTTTTTTTAAATTTAAACTTTAATTTGGATACCAGTGAAATATCAGTGATCAGGATCTGATGCTGCACTGTCATGCTCTTTCTTGATCATTAAAAAACAGGTTGGGATTCATAATATAATAGATACAGCTTGCTGTATTTTCCAGTCAACTCCTCCGGAAATGATGGCAAGGTGAGTAAATGGTAAAGAAAACATTCAAATTGGGCTACTCTAGAAAACAGCTTTGTGTATACAAGCTTCCACTGTCTGTGAAATGTTCTCAAAACAAAATAAAAAGACAATCCAGCATGTGTGAATACTTGTAATATCTTTTGTACAATGAAGCATGATGGTTAGGATGATGATTTAGCCATGCTAACAGTGAAGTGGATACATACACTGAGTAATATTTGGATATTTGTGTCTCACTATGTAATTTTCTTGACCAAAGATGCCACAGAGAGCATTAAAATTCCTCCCACACAAAACATTATAATGAAAACAGAGGAGGCTGGATGTTAGAGGACATGTATAACAGCATTGGGGGGCTGCCGGAGCTTTGATTATTATTCCAACCGAACAAATTGTTCCTTAATGTATTTTTTAAAAAACAAATCATTTTTAGCACAAAACAAATAACCAATCACTCCATGTAAGCAGGAATATTCAAGCACATGTACAGTGCTACTGACATCACAAAAGTGACAGTGGAGCATCTACATTGTATTAACCACTAAGTATTTCAATCAAAACCATAAGCAGAATCAATGCATTTAAATGTTTTCATTATGTCCTCATGTCCACACTGACCGCCATGTTATAAAACTCCTTTTAAAACAGCAGAAATTATGTGGAAGATGTCACATATCAAACCACACTTCTCCTTAACACCTTCAGAATTGTCTGAATGTCTTAAAGTTTAATAAGCATTGTCTGACTTCTCATCTTTACGTAACCACGGAAAAGGACTGGGGCAATTTTGAAAAAATATTCCAGTTAAGGGAGTAATAGTTTTATTAGAATTTTGCCTTTTTTCTGAGAGAGAAAAAATGGCAAAATCAAATCCATCAATCAATTAATAGATAGTTTAAAAATGCTCACATTTTAGCCTATCTCTAATATTTTTTTCACAAGCACCCCTAATTATCTTTCGTGCACAAGTCTGCAAGTTAGGAAAAAATAACCCTTTTAACAGTTTGGAGAATTAAACTGCTAACAAGTCCCACACCAGCCAGCTTACAGAGGATATTACTGTAAAACTAGTTATCTTTACTTAATAATGTTAACACCCAAGCTGCCTTGAAATTTCAACTTCGTGAAACAACTCATTTGTTTTTACAGTGTACAGGGTTGGAGAAAACAATATAAACACCATATAGTATTGCTTGTTTTGCTTGTTCTTTCAAGTTCAACTAACCCACCCCCCGCCTGAGACAGGAGAACATATTGGTCACCTGGTTTGGGTTTGGAGAAGCATCCTCCCATGGTGGGCCCAGGATTGAGGGACACCCAGGGGGGGCAAAGGAGGCGCGGTCAGATCCTCGGGCCGGGCTGCTCGGCTGGGAGATAACACAGAACCGTGCGTATGAGAACCTGCAGGTCCGGGCTGGCCATCGCACACGTCAGCTCCTCCAAGTAATCTGCATGCACAGAGGAAGCAACATCGTCAACAACACACACCTGAAAGATTTGAGTCTCACAGACGCCTCATATTGTGTTGTCATAATATAAAAAAGTTTGCAGGACATGCTGAACATCAGGGATGGTTGTTGTTGCTCATTTTAAAGAATTATCTACTATTTTTACTGCGGTCAGTTCACAGTTTGTGAACCCTGTGTCTCTCCCGTTTTTTGACGCTCCGTTCATTTAATCAATCAATGCCACCGCCTGTGCTTGTGTTATTTATCACAAAAAGTGACTGATGTTGCTCTCAAGTGTCCAAAGGAGCGATGAATGGCTGCCAAAGAAAGCTTGCTAGATTGTTTTTATGTGTCTCCATAACACACCGGAACATGTAAAAAGGAAACAATTGTGTTAATTAGGAACATTTCCTCACACACTGTTACCTTTGTTCATGCATATTGCATTTAAACCGTTAAATATTAACAACACTCCGACACCCATTAACTTTCTCGTCACACCGCACTTTAAAGGGAAGAAAGGCCCCTTGAGTTTCAAAATCCCCCTTCTTCTTCTTTTTCTTTTTTTTTTTTTTGTTGCCATGTTTCCCTCACATTTCTGCCACCTCTGGTATTTCACACACACACACACACACACACACACACACATACAGTAGTTACTTACAGGCTCATGGGCCACTACGAATCTGAGCGAGACACACGGTGGCAGGTGGATCAGCCAACAGGGTGCAATCCATCACCAAATTATCCTTTTGAGGTACAACCAAAAGGACTGTTTGATATTCTGAGCACATCTCAATGACCTTGAACTGCAGAAAAAAAGTGGGCGACGTTGAATGGAGCACTGCTCCGAAAGCACTCCTGAAAACAAATGAGAAATGGAAAGATCTCCTCCCACTGACTGCCAGTTTGCAGATTGAGTTGTTCTATCTGAGCTAAGTGTTTGTTTGCAGTGGGTGAAAGTAAGACTTTAGCTGCACTGTAGCAAGGTAAAAATTATCATTATTATCATTGTTTATGTAAATAACTGCATGTTCAATTTAGAGGTACTTGTACTTGAGTACTTTCATTTTCTGCTGCTTTAAACTTCCACTCCATTACTTTTTGGAGGCAATTACTGTACTCCACTATGTTTATTTGATAACATTAGTTACTTTGCATTACATGCTGCTTAAGAGCAACGAATTTTTACATTTATTTTTATCAACTGGCAGTCAGATCAAAAATCAATGATTCTAATAATCTGATAAAATACTGAACATTGGCTCCTTAGATGTTTCAATACAATTAAAAATCAGAATACTTTAAGACTTTGACTCAATTGTGTGGCTATTTTTCAGCATGATATCTTTATTTTTTACTCAAGTATGAGCTTTGGGTGCTTATATCTCTACACTTCACGGGAAAATATTCAACTCTGTGACAATGTCAGTGCATCTTCAAAAACGAAATAAATGCTTCCAGAATATTTCAAAGCAGTGTGTAGTTCCGGCCTCTTGTTAAATTTCATGTCTTTGTTTGTCGTTAGCAGTTAGTACAAACATAAGGGAAAGATAAGAATAGTCCAAAAATCAACACAGATTTGTGTGGCAGAACTTGTTTTTTCCTTTGTATGTAAAGAAGTAAAGTAGCTCCACTTTCACCATCTTTGACACGTCAACTCTGCTAATGGATTGATCCATCAACACTAACAGTCACTAATATCATATATAATTTTATTTGTCTCAAGGGTGGTTATTCTGCAGAACCTCTATCTATCGATTCTTTCACAATACTTTTTTCGAATGCTTAAATAATTTTGTCTGAGTAGGATTGTTTTTACTGTTCCAATGACATATTGGCACTTTTATTATATTCAACAGGACAAACTATTCCTCAAAGTAAAGTAAAGTCACAAATACTGTACAAAAATACATCAAAGTCAATGTCATTGCTGATATTCAGAGCCAAAAAGTGTAAAAGCCTCTATTCAGTCGTTATTCCCTCGCTATACGTTAGGATGGCGCTGCCATCCCGGAGTACCAGCAAGCCCAAGATATTTTGTGCAAAACTAAAGTAGGTTAAGCAGATTTGGTCCTCACAACATATGACGCAGATCCCGCTCTCTCACTGTTGGGCCTGTACCCAAGCAGTGCTAATAATCCTGCCTGCAAACAAGCTGTCACTTTCCTACAAATGTAATACCTGTTCTTGGAATGTTGGAGGGGAGAATTAGCAAAATGCAGCTCCGAGTTGGAGGTGAGGAGGCTGATCTATTTCATCACTCAAAACTTTTCATACAACAGATAACAGTGACGTCATTGTCACACACAAGCCAGGAAAAAGACTGATCCTCACAAATAAACACCAGCAGCGCATGAACAAACGTCAGTATGTACAAACTGGCCCTGCACTTCCAGAAGCACATGGATCAAAGAAAAGTGGCAGGTTCAGCGTCTCAGTCCTCACCAACAACCTGAACTGGTGATCTTTTTCATTCAAATGCTTGCTAGACAGGTATGTTAGCCAGTGGTTAAAGATTAGGCTCCTCTGATCCTCAGCTGATAACGGACAAGAGCTCTCAACAATCTAACTTAATGTGTGACCACACCTCTGCACGGGTCTGCATGTTTCCTGGTTTGTGAAATAACCAGATAAGCTGGAGGATTCGTCCCCTGACTGTGTAAACCAACTGTTTTAAACATGCTCTCTCACCAGCCTTTTGGTTGTTATCTATTTTGTTCACTATCAGTTTGTAAAAGAACATACGATGCAAACAAGCACTTCTGCTTGTTTTGACTCTTCACCTTAAGGACTTGTATGGAGTTGTATTTATGTACGTTTGTCCAGCCAAGATGTCCCCTTAAACAGCTTGTATTCATCCCACTGCCCATATATCTTAACTAAAGAATATATATAAAGGAATGGAATGAAAGAAGGAGAATGGATAAGTGGCCAAACAGACATTGTCATCAAATTCATTCGCACTTTTCTTGACATAGTTTGTACAGTTTTCTTTTCTTGTTTGCTTGTGGATAAAAGGGAAGATCGGGAGCGCTGGCCACTGCTTTACACAGCTTTTAAACTAAATCTGTTGCGCACAAACGTAAAACTGAAGAGAATCTGACTGATATGATTTTGCCATTAACAGGCTACAGATATCATTTTAAGAATCGAAAATCAAACCTTTACTGTTTGGGTAATAAAGATGCCACGTGGGTCTTGAAAACAAGATTATATCGTCACTAAGCAGCGCTGCACTCAAAGGAGAAAAATCTCCCTTTGAATAGATCACCCTATACATTCTGTCAGATAACTTACATTTTTCTGAAAAGGTGAAGCTGGTCAATTATTTGACCAATCAGTTGGCACCACCAAATGACCAATAACCTCTCCATGATGTCATGGAAAACTAGAATTGTTGTTTACACAGGGGTGTACACCCCCTGGGAGTAGCTGTGCCTCCATCTAACAATTCTCCTACTGACCACTTTCTGTTCTTGTGTACACACACAAACAAATACACGCACACAAACATGATATTAAAAACAAAATACCATTTTTTTAAGACAACGTAGCAACAGAGCTGCTCCCTCTGAAACAAAAGTGATCCATAAACGCACCACAGTCCACACTTCTCCAGGGAAGATGGGGACCAGAGAGCTTAGTAGAGCTGAATGGTTAGTAAGAGTTAAATGTCGGTTAAATCAACCTGAACACACAGAGCATCACGGGAAGAAAAAAACCCAAAACATCTCATTCGGATATAACAACACAGAGCTGAGTGTAAAAGCAATAAGTGAGATTACCAGAGTACATGGAGCAGGTGCACTGAGATCCTGTCAAACTCCCGTGCGGAGCGCGGACGCATATCAGCACGGGTCCTGTCCCAGTCTGTCTCAGGAGTAATCCCGGTGTGTGTGTGTGTGTGTGTGTGTGTGTGTGTGTGTGTGTGTGTGTCTCCTGCGCTCTCTTCTTCTGCCTCTGGATGTAGGAGAGTCTCTCTCTCTCTCTCTCTCTCTCTCTCTCTGTGTGTGTGTGTGTGGCCCCTCCGGCAGCAGAGTGAGCCGGCCGGTGGTGGAAGCTGCTGTCTCCGCCGAGCCTGCAGCAAAGCGCACGGAGGAGCTCTGCCAGCAGCTCGGCTCTATACCGTATTAATGGAGTTGCTTCTCACCGTTCCCCTCCCTCCTCTCTCTACCTCTCCCTCTGCCTCTCTCCGGACCCCCTTTCAGCTGTCGGAGACCTGACTCGCCAGTTAAGCCTGATCAAACCTCCCCACTGCGCTGCAAGTCTGCGCTGCAGCTTTAGTGTCAGAAGCCTGACAGTGTGACACCGACTGTGTTAATACCGGACTTAAATAAAGACAACTCTGTGCTGAAACACATCTTCCAGCATGGTTTCAGCGTGTGCAACATAAAGGAAAAGAGTGAAAGTGCGGCCGGTGCAGTAAATCCCAGTTTCAGTCGGTGGGGTGGGGGGAGAGTGGAGCAGGAGTCAGGAGTAAAAAAAAAAAAAAAAGGTATAGAAATAAGCTCCTCGGATATTGCGCTTCCCTCATGGCCCCTCTGAGAAACTGCGTTTCCTCTTTAAAAAGAAAAATAAACCCCAAAAACCTGCTGGAACAAGATCCTTCAGCTGACACTTGTGTGGTAGCAGCTCCGGGGGCTGACCATGTTCAGAATGCTCACATGCTCGAGCTGAATTTGTGAGCTATTTGCTCCTGCAGCGCGCTCCGGTGTCAGCGTGTTGGTGTGAGCCAGCGGTGGCTCGTGTGCACAGGTGCAAGATGACTGATCATTCGGTTGGAGACAATTAGAGGCTCGTTTGTGCACGAGGGGGCTTTCAAATACAGCAAAAAGGGATGCACTGATTCATCAGCTCAGTACAAGTATCAGCCAGTATCGTTGACAGGCATCAGCAAATAAGGTGGCATTCACTGATACCAGTGGTCGATAATAATCACATTGACTGCTATATAGCTGGCTGCAGCTTTAAAGACCCATTTCAAGGGGCAATCCTTCAGATTTGTTGGGGTAGTGCTTAACATTTTAAAAGTTTGGATATTTTTCACGCTGAGGATTTATTCATTTGTGTTATTCATAATCAATAGGATTTTTCTTGACACAAACAGGTAATATCGACAATGATTATAAGTCAAACTGTTACTTTACTTCTCAGTATTGGCCCAGAATTTCCTTATCGACGCCTCCATGCAAAAAAACAGACTAAGAGATGTGAGAGAAGCGAGTGAAACATTCACAGGGTAAACTATCATTTCAGAGTCTGTCAGTATTAAATGGCAGCAGTTTGTTTTTTTTGTGTGGTGGATTTAAACTGCATTTCTACGTCAACACAGAGATTTCAAACAATGCCAACTGATCTTTTTTTAAATCATCATTATTTGGTATGATTTCATGATTTGTCGTGACATTTAAGAATCTAACAAAAAAAAAATGCAGTTTCTAATCTTCAGGATGTACAGCAGGAAAGCAAAGTCAAATAATTTATAAGAACCAAGGAGAGCTGACTCCCCTCCCAGACATGAAATGCAACACGGAGGAGCTGCAGCACTGGAATGCAGCTCCTCAGTCCTGCCCTGGCTGTGGGCTCAGAGACGCTGTGCACTCCTAATGTTGCAAAGTTTTATGCTTGTTTACATTGTCCAGGGTTCATATTAGACGGCCCCATGTTCACCGTATTGCTCTTTTAGGTTTGTGATGTTTTTGCTCTTTAAACCACACTTTTACAGCTATGGCATTGTTGTATTTACCTAGCACATTCATTTAGAAGCTACAGCGATTCTAACCACCGAAATTACAATCATCAAAAAAAGAAATGATAAGAAATGCACCTCTAAATTAAAAACACAAACAACCAAAATGAGTTGGGGGATGATAAAAATGCTGTTTCTGTTTTTCATCTGAAACTTGTTCTTGAACCATTTCTGATTTACCACATATTTTATTTGCATCAGAGAATAACGGACACTGATTGTATCTTGGGTCTGCTCCTTTAATTGGAACATTCCTCATTGGATTGTGGCCTATTAATCAGACCCCACATCAAAGTCATAGCTTCACTAATTTTCCGTCCTGGTATTTTCAATCTTATTGTAGGAAACATTCAGGTGTGGTAAATAGAGACTTCCTGTCCTGTCTAACAGCAGCTTATTATCTCACATTACTTTAACAAGTTTTGAACATATTAAGTCTATGAACAAGGAAAACCCATTACAAGAAGGCATTTAACAACAATTTGACAGCTATAGAAATGTTATTCTTGACTTCACATGTGGATCCATCGAGGTAACTCTCAAGTCATTCTGTTCAAGTCAGTCTGTCTCATCTCTCAAGTCTAAAAGCTGACAGGACAAGGGAATGACAATAATAGCGCTATAAAACCTCTGTCTTCAGGTAGTTCTTTGTCCTGCGCCTCAGCTGCGGGCTGTTTGGCACACTTGGTGGCCTCTGGTCAAAGTCCCCCATGCACACAGCTACAAAGAAGAGAGTCCCTCCGATAACCAGAGCCAAACCACCGAACCATCCTGAGAACATCGCCTCTGCGTACTCCCAGCGTGGCATCACATCAGGAAAGAGCCAGCGTGCTGAGCCCCGACACCCAGGACAGCACCCCGCCAAGGATGAGGAAGCGCCTCTTCAGGCCAGGTTGACCCGCACACACCTCAACCCCCTCCAGTCCTGGGAAGACCGCCAGCAGAGCTAAACCTCCGGTGCTTATAGACACTGACATGAGCACCCTGGAGATCTGCAGGTCCATTGGCAATCCCATGATGGAGTCGTAAGCCTTACATTGAATCCCCACTTCCTCCGTGTAGAGGCAGGTGTGCCACAGTCCGGAGAACCAGTTCTCCACTTCGTTCAGGTCAGAGTTCATCGTCTTCCACAGTGGCAGGAAGGTGGTGATCAGACAAGTGACCAAGCCCCCAAATGTCACAAAGAGTGCAGTTCTTTGCATGACTTTTGTGGTTAAGAAAACCATCTCTTGTCTCTGCTGTGGCTCCGGTCTCAAGTGTCCAGACGTAGCAGGTCCCAGGGTCCAGAGTGGCTGTGTGGCCCATCAAGGTAATGGGAACAACATGTCCAGCCCCCCTCGTTCAGCCTCCTTAATAACATGCAACTGAAAAGTGGAAGACTATCCCGGACTGTGGTATAACAGACACACTGTTTTACTTTCAGTGTTTAATATCCTTGCAGTGGACAAAGAACTCTGTTTCTAGATGAAACCATATACGTGAGGAAGGATATTGGGCTGTGTGCATACACATGTGGATTTAAATGAATGAAACATGACAAAGTTAGACAAAAACAATTACAAGGCTTCAGGCATGCTTTTCCCTTCTTTGTGCAGTCATTCAAAAAAAGAAAATTACTTCAGGTGACTTGTTTAACTGATGTCAAAGATGAGACTTCAGCAGTGTTTTGGTTAAGACACTGACACTCTGAGGAAGTAGAAGGAGATTTTGTTTTGCCAAGTGTCTCAGGTATCTGGAGAATGAATAGTACCTTGTGCTCACTGCAGTGCTACTCATCCAAAAGTGTCAAACTCTTTATAATTTCCAGGACAACTGTTGCATAATATAAAGTCTCACTAGGGCCCTAACACTTAGGAAAACCTTTGTCTCAGTTACATTAAGAGAACTTACTAAAACACTTAACATGTAACGTTCGTAAAAATCTGTCAATTCTCTACATACAGTATATAGATCCTTTAGTGTTGTCGGCCTGATTATCTTGTCTACAGAGAAGTGTTTACACTGACAGAAAACGTATGATGTTGCAGTTAAATTAAATTAAATCTGAATTAGTGCAAATCATTGCAAGCGCAAACCTCCCAGAAGCTGAAGGAATTCACCTTCTTAAAATGAGAAGCATTGTCTGACCTTATCCTCCACAGATCTGTGAAAACTGAAACCGCTGAAGGCTAATTTGATGAAAGGTCGAGACATTAACCTTCAGCGTTTTAAGTTACAGTAGCTTCAGTTTAAAAAAAACTAAGAATATCTCATTGGTGATGGTATTCTACATATTTTTTTAATTCTCTACTGTAAGTAGGCTATACCATTTGGAATCAACACAGATTTTTGAGTTTCTTCACTTCGACTTTTATCTAAGTTGCCAATTACACAAGGAACCACTACAAACATAAAATATGCTTTTGTAGGGGCACAAAAATCCAGAGTGGAGGGGTTGAAAGAGAGTCTGTGCAATACATGTAATCTTATATACGATTTATTAAGGCTTTAAACACTGGAGACCCATGACGGCGAATATTTAACACTAATACACATGGCTGTGCTGTACATATATAGAAAGCTTTTCTGTTAGTAAGCTGTTACTATTACAAAGATCTTTGCCTGAAAATAACATTAAACAAATAGCTTAAAGACAGATACAATCTTAATATTGTCATGATTTTCATTTCTTACATTTAATCCAGTCATTTTAACAGTGTCAGATATGAGAATAGCACAAATAATGACACAGATATATTTAAATAATCCATCCATATGGCACACTTTAACTATCTAAGCAGATAATGTAAAACAAGACAGCAACACTTGGAGTGTGTCTGTAGTGTCACAGGTATGAGTGATTAGAGTCTGCTGCATCCACTTAAGAAATGCAGCAGCAATAATGAGCAGAATAAAAAACTTTTTTCCCCGTGAAATAAAAGGAAATAAATGAGAAACTTAAGTTTAAAGGAAGTTTTTGGACCCTTTACCAGTAGTAGCTAAGAATTGGTTTCTCCATTGATATCACTTCGCAGTGAGATTTACAGTGAGGAAATAGCAATTTCATACTGCACGTATTAAAAGGTAATAAAGACATGCAAGGTCCGGCGTAACAAAAAAAGCACTGCGTGACGGGGTTGAAGGAATGACCAGAAGTACGTATGGCTTCTGTGAGAGCAGGACAGAGTGTCGTCCTAAATATCAGAGCCCATCTCTGCACACTGTTTGTCTGATATGTGTGTAGCTAGAGACTCAATGATGTCCAAAAGCAGCAGCTGGCTGAGAGACCGCAGGTTGGGGAGCTTGGATACCTTTGGGAGGGAAGGAGAGGGGGGGAAAAAAAGGGGGAAAAAAAGAACCATAATTTAAGACAATAATTCAGAGTAAAATGAGAAATAAGATGCATTTGACTGCTCATGCGTGAAAAAATTAATATAAACAGGAAGAAGCTTAACAGAGTAAAAACTCCAGTGAAGGAGGGTGAGAATTGAGTGCTTTTGAAAAACAAACAAACAGTGCGGCACTTTGACCCTCATTGCTATGTGATGAAGTGCTTGTACAGCCGGCTGGACTGTAAACAGTCTCTTCTCTACGCAGAAGATGGAGGGTTAACCACTAGGAGGCCAAAGATGTCCGTCCCCCACAAAGAAGACGGGCTTGCATGGTTAGCTCAGCTGCAGCGAGTGGGCAGCAAAACCCCCAGGGCGCCGGTTACAAGGCCACCCACCTTAATGAACTGGTGGACAATAATGTGCAGGCAGTGCTTCTTCATGTCCAAAGCCTGGGTCTTATCAGCCGCTTCCAGGATCTGAAAGAGGGTAAACAATGAGGGGAAAAGTGAGAGAGGAAACCATCCTGGCATGCAGCATTAAAGAAAAAATAAGAATGTTTTTAAGTCTGGGAGCCTTTTGTCTAATTAGGCCACTCCAACCTCCCACCCCGTGGGTGAAAACATACCTGCAAAACATTCTCCACAGTGACATTCATCTCCAGATTCTGCTTACAGTAAGCCTGCAACCTGTTGTTTGAAAACCCATAGTAATATGGTGCCGCAAAGAGATAACTGTTTGTCACAGGTCAAGGACAAGGACACAAAAAATGGTACTCTCTGCTAACATATGGTGAGAATTTAGTGAATTTCATTTAGCTGAAAATCAAGATCACATGTGTACTGACCACCTGTGAAACTGTGGAGTATTTGCTTTACATAAACAACACTTTCAGTCCTTAAGTAAGAAGCATTCGGCACGAGCAGAGACCTCAGGGTCTGGAAAGCCCATTGCAATGTTCTTACAATAATGTCCACTAGATGCCGACATTAGCATTTCTTATGGATGGCAAAGAAATGATTACAGTAACCAAATAAAAACCACATCAAACTTCTAGCGTGAACAATACTTATTCAAACACATTTATAAATGTCTAAAAACAGTGCTGTGAAAAAGTATTTGACAGTTCCAAATTTCAAATTTTTTTGCATATTTGTCACACTTAAAATGTTTCAGGTCAAACAAATTTAAATATTGGACAACAAAGCTGAGTAAATACAGAGTGTAGTTTTTAAATGATGATTTCATTTCTTAAGGGAAAAAAGCTATCCAAACCTGCCTGGCCCTATGTGAAAAAGTAAACCTAATAAGTGGGTGTGCCACCCGCAGCGACAACAAATGCAATCAAGTGTTTGCAATAACTGGCAATGAGTCTTTCACATTCCTGCGGAGGAATTTTGGCCCACTCTTCTTTGCAGAATTGTTTTAATTCAGCTACATCGGAGGGTTTGAGCATGACGGGCCTGTTTAAGGTCACGCCACAGCATCTCAATCGGATTTAAGTCCGGCCTTTGACTAGGCCACTCCAAAACCTTAACTTTGTTTGTTGTTTTTTTAAGCCATTCAGAGGTGGACTTGCTGGTGTTTCAGATAATTGTTCTGCTGCAGAACCCAAGTGCGCTTGAGGGCACAAACTGATGGCCAGACATTCTCCTTCAGGATTTTTCTGGTAGAGAGCAGAACTCATGGTTCCATCAAACACAGAAAGTCGTCTAGGTCCTGAAGAAGCAAAGCAGCCCCAGACCATCACACTACCACCACCTTGTTTAACTGTTCTGTGTTTGTATGGTGGACTTTTGAGAAATGCTATGATAGTTTTATGCCAGATGTAAGAGGATGCAAACCTTCCAAAAACTTTAACTTTTGTTTCTTCAGTCCACAGAATATCTTCCAAAAGGTTTTGGTGGTCATCAAGTTGTTTTTGGCAAATGTGAGACAAGCCTTTGTGTTCTTTTTGGTCAGTAGTGGTTTTAGCTTTGGAACTCTCCCATGGATGCCATTTTTGCCTAGTCTCTTTCTAATTGTTGAATCATGAACACTGACCTTAACTGGGGCAAGTGAGGCCTCCAGGTCTTTAGATGTTGTTCTGGGTTCTTTTGTGACCTCCTGGATGAGTTGTCAATGCACTGTCAGAGTAATTTTGGGAGGCCGGTCACTTCCTGAAAGGTTCACCACTTTTCCAACTTTTCTTCTTTCATGCATAATGGCTCTCAGTGTGGTTCGCTGGAGTCCTAAAGTCTTGGTTTTTGTATCTCTTTCCAGACTGATAGATGTCAATGATTTCGTTTATCAACTGTTCTGGAATTTCTTTAGATCGCAGCATGATGTGTTGCTTTTTGAGATCTTTTAGCCTACTTCACTTTGTCAGACAGCTTCTATTTAAGTGTGTCAAATATGCAAAAATTAAAAATCAGGAAGGGGGCAAATACTTTTTCACAGCCCTGTATATCTATCTATCTATTTATTTACTTATTTAAGGTATATATTGTACATAGACAGAACTACTCTTTAACTCACAAGGCACTGATTGAAGGGAATTGAGGGTCTCAACAGAATCAAGAAATAGTTTTGAGTGTGTTTGCCTTAATTGACAGGTCACTCCGTTTATCTCACCAAGCCATTTTGGTTACAACTTCATCTCACTTTAAATCCTCCATACTTTCTCTCCTCTATAGTTTCTGGCTCAATGCTTGAGAGGAGGAGAAGTTGTGTTCAATTTCATAAGCTGCCTTCATCAAAGGATGTGACCTCATTCTTAATTCCTATCATTAATTCTGCAAACCTGTTTTAGCATAATTAGATGTATTTAGTGTTGTCATACAGTGGCCTCTTCATGAGAAAAGAATCTGAAGCAGTCTGAATTTTGGAAGGATACAGAGAATCCTCTGGAGGCATGTTGACGTCACCATAGTAGATGTAACGCAACATGGACTCGAAGGCCTGTTTACTTGGCACCATCTCACCAATAGAGATATTAACCTGACCATCCTCAGGCATGAAGGAGCGAAACATGGCCTCAAAGTAACTGGAGAGCAGAAAATAGAAAAGTTAAAAAGCGTTTAAGATGAAATAGACAAAATGTACATTTACTATGTGGAAATTAAAATATAGAGGGGATCACAACACAAAAGCACATGTAAAGAACAAAAAATTTACCAAAAATGTCTAATTAAAAGACAAAGACTGAGTGACCTGGGTGAATTGTTTTGTCTAAAAGTCCAAATAAACAATATATAAGAATTCAGGCATCTGATAACTTGTTATACCTGCTGTATATTCACAAACAGATCATGAAACCTGTGCTTTCTCTACCTGGATCGGGCTGCCAGTATGGCTTTATGAGCAGGGCGTGGGTGTCCATCTAATAGGAGGATGATGTCACAGAACTCCAGGCCACCCCCTTCCAAGTAAGCTTTCATGTCCTGGACCAGGGAGGTCCCGATGTCCACAGGCTGGTCCGAGTACAGTCTGGGGGGAGGCTGCTGCTTTCGTCGCACTATCTCCACGATCAGGGGGGTGGACAGATGTTCAAACTCTTTTGTCATGATCACCTGGTTGAAGTGCGACTCCTTCACCACAAAATTAAGGCAATGCTCCTGGAAAAGGAAATATTTGATTAGCATTAATTACAAAAAAAAAAAAAAACGAAAAAAAAACTCTCTCTTCCATTCCACATTTGATTTGAAGCTGGTGTCAAGTCTTTAGGAGTGATCCAGACGTACCTTGAGCTTATCCAGTTGCAGCTTGTTAGCGTTTTCGCAAACACTGAGCACGTTCTGCAGGTCGACAGACGCCTCAATGTACTGCACACACAGCTGCTCCAGGCGGGAAAGCTTAAAACTAAGAGCCAGTTTGTATACATCCATGATTAGAAGAACATCCTGGACATGACCTACGGATACAACCAAGGGATGGAGAATTTTTATTTTTCTGCATTTACAATCTGAAAACTGAGAAGTGGGGCAACCATGAGGACAGAGGTACCTCTACGTGGGTACTGGATCTTGTCTGTGTAGAGGAACTGCATTAAGACTTCAAAAGGCTGGGCCTCTGCTTCCCTGATGGACACCTCAAGCAGCGGCTGTGTGCCTAATGACCTGTGGCCTGCTTGGATGTCCCTCGAGCCTCCAGCTGCTGCTTCGTCACTTTTCTCAATGCTCTCCTGTTTAGTCTTCTGCATACAAATCATGTAACACTTTAAGATGTGACCCTTTTTTAACATTCAAGCTTGGGCTCCTCTATAGTGGTGGCCTCTTACTTTTACATTTGTTTTTTTACAGTTCAACTCGTTCCTGACATCTATGATAATTTAAACATCAAGATGCCAGATAATCTGGTTAAAAGTTTTAGTTACTAATGATCAATATCTTAAAAGTGGTGGTAATGTGACTGTAAACAGTAACATAAAGTACTCAGATGTAAATATTTTAATCTATGGCCGTTCAACGAATAGCCGGTACCAAAAAAAAACCAAACTGCTTATGTAATAAAGAATACATGAAAATGCAATGATCTTCGTTTAATGGCACTGTTATTGAAATCTGTGTTTCAGGGTTCCACAGTTTATGTGGCAGCTAATTTCCGGATTTTTGCTTCATATGTCTAAATATCTTAAGACAGTGATCCTTTTCTCTTGTCTAAGAGGAAATAAAGTGCACTTGGCTGCATGGCTCTAACCTGACGCTGCCTATCCCGAGCCTGCAGGATTTTCTTACGCAGCCACTGACATCTTGCAGTCACAATGGCAATATGGCCCAGGACTCTCTCTTCACTCTGTAAACAACAGAACAAGCATTTAAACATAAAAAAAAAAACTCCTTAGTTTGATCATGTTAAAGTCATCTTGTAATTTTAATCAGCAATTTTGTGGTTACATTTCCAGGAATCACATGTAAACCCACCTCGCCCAGAATAAACTGCACATCACAGAACTGACGATTCTCCCACAGCTTGCCATAGTCCTCATGGAGAGTACACTTTGGGTAGCAAGAGAACTGCAAGAACCAAAATGATGCTTTAATACAGAACTATTTAAACTGCTGTCCAAACAATGGTTCAAATATTTTCTTTACACAAGAAAGGCTCCTGACCACAAGGAAGAAATAATGATTAATATTTTAAGTGATAAAGCGCAAGTACATTTCTACAAAGAACATGTCTGATACTAACCTGGAATCTGTACATCTCCCCACTTCGCACATTGTTGTCCACAGTTCCACCAAAGATGTACATGGCATCTTGGATCACAGCAGCAGCATGGAAGAGTCTCCCACTGGGCATCTGATCAGAAAGGGAAGGAGGAATTTCATCTTTTGAACTCAAGAAACTGGAAATAAAACAGTCAAACAGTTGCTTCTAAATTTGTAGTTAAAGTTTGTAGATGCCAAGCGTTTCAGCTAGGTTCAATGTGATCACAAGGCTTACCTGATAAATTAAACAAACCAAAAAATACTTTTGGGGTGTTCCCTACAATGTCAAAAAAAAAAAAGAACTACCGGCCCAAAAAAGAAATTAAACTTTTTTGTTTTTGATTTGGACGTCTGAATAAACAAGTTCTGTTATATAAATGTACAGGCTAAAAAAACCAAAATTGTGATATTATTCACTTGACACAGTTTTCTGTAAACCTTTTAGATTCCTACCTCGCTGTCCAGGCTGGGGTGGATCACCTCCCACGTCTGAGAGTCAACGTCGTAGCAGTGCAGTTCGTTGGGCAAAGTGTTGTCAGCAGCACCTCCAAATACATAAAGGTGGCGGTCAAAGGCAACCATAGTGTGGCCATAACGTCTCTGAGGAGGTGGAGGGGAGCCCCGCAATAAGTGTTCAGTTGGGATGCGTGTCCACCTGAGAGGATGAAGTCATGATTAATCCCATGTATCGCTCTAAACTACAGGACTGGCAGAATTAAAGGGTGTACACACATGTGGCCTTTAAACTCAAACTGAAAGAGATTGTTTGTGATTTTGGCTCCACTCTGACCAGAAAAAACAAACATCTTGTCCCTGCAGACAGCTACAGGGAAGTTGCAACAAGATGGAGGAATCTCACCACTCTGATCGATCTGATGGCCACAAAGACAGAGATAAAGACATTAGCACAATACAGCACAGTTTTGTTTTGCATTTCAATATCAATGTTCTTCTGATTATAACAGTAAAAATAGTTATACTGGCCTCCTCCCAACACGCATGTTCTCGATCCTGCAGACTGATGGTCCACATGTCATTCAGCCTGTGCATGGCGGAACAATGTCAGTACTATATGTAAAAATCGTGTGTCCACTGTGACAAAATCACAAAAAGAGCAACATACCTGGCATTTCCATCATAACCAGCAAATATCCACAGCTTATCATTATAGACTGTGGCCCCATGTGCAGACCTTGCCACTGGCAAGCTGAAACAGAGGCGACAAACAGCATTAAACAACTAAAACTAGTGTTTTGAGTTTCAAACTGTCAATTTTCACAAGTTTCTAAAGAAACCCAAACTACACAACAAATGATATTAAACTCTAACATTAAAGAAACATTACCTCCCTTCCACTTTCCATTCAGTCCACTGCCCTGTTGCAAATTTGTATTCAAACAGATCATTTTTGTTTTTCAAGTTTGAGTTAGAGTAGATGTCGCCAGTATAGCCCCCTGAAACAAATTAAGTCAACTGTTACAGGACCCGCATCACCTAAGTTTAAAATAAGTAAAAAAATAAACTGCATACAATTACAAAGAACATAATCTTATAAAGTTACCAAAAACAAACATGCTGCTTCCATAGACAACAGCTGAATGGTGATATCTGGGCGCAGGTGGGGTTCCAGTGGTGAAGGCTCTATAGAGATGATCACACACACACACACACACACACACAAACAAACAATATTACACAGTCTCAAAGCTGCTCTTTTATGGTGCATCGCTGTAATCTCACCGACACCACGAGCAGTCCTTCACGTCAAAGCGCAGCAAGTCATTCAGCATGTTCTTCCTATTCGGGGACAGAAAATAAAAGTGATAAAGTGACTACCAAGTACTTAGTGGAAAATAAATGACAGCCATTGTCCAAATATACTCACCCATTGTCACCCCCGAACACGTAAATGGCATCCCTGTATGCCACAACAGTGTGCTTGCTGCGCCTGCACCCAGCAAATACAGGATGAATTAAGTATTTGATGAGTGAAACCATGAAAAACTGCAGACTCATCTGACAACATGCTACCTTGCACCAACGAACTCATCACACGGAGGGAGTCTTCTCCAACGATGAACAGTCTCAAAGGGGCCAAAATTAAGCGTCAAATATTCCACGCTGTCGGAACAACTGTGGTCGAAATCAACACTCGGGGCCACTTTTGTTGATTTACAGGACATTGTCGCCAACTCGTCCAACTGAATCATTTCTCACTCATTTGCAGGAACGCCCGCAGTCAACGCCATCGTTCATGATAGTCCTCCAGCGCGAGAGCGAGTGTTTCCAAAGCTGCTATTAATTGTTTAGATAAAAACAAAGTCCTATTAATTTTATGTTAGATAATTATGGCCTTCCGACTAAGTAAGCCACCAACGATGCTACAAACACAAGCTAGGATAACACTAGCCGCATAGCCCTCGCTAGCGAGCTAAACAAGCAACAACCAGCAAATACAGCGATGAAAAGGTTGACAAACTGATACTAAATTCGCACTAAAATTCAGCTTTTCCGGTGCAACACTTAAGCTGGTGTGTATATGAAGTAAATAAATGCGCAGCGACCTATTAGGCACAAACATTGACGTTCAACTAGCAAAATCAGTGTTGTCATAAAAAGGGCAGCCCACTGACTACGCCCCCTTGTGGGTACGTCACTTCCTCTAATGTAAAAGCAAAGATTCGGCCTCTAAACTTTACATGTTGTAATTTCAAGGCAATTATTAAGGTTCAGAGATTTGCCACTTCACAATGAGTCGAGCACTTGATACTGATAAAGTTAAGAGCAGAATTATATTCGAGGCTGTTTCACACATTGGTCACCTTTAATACCCTGCAAGGTATGCTTGAGGCACACAGCTGTCTCACAAAGCATTTTTTTTCAACTGAGCTCATATTGTTAAACAAATAGATGATGAACAAACACAAAACAATGTCAGCTCACATTACCTTGTTTTGTTTCCATAGTCATTTTTCTATTTGTAATCATTGGCTTCGAATATCAGTAGTCAGAGGAAACATTCTGACATGGGCTTGTAAGCACAAATGTGACTAGTTAATGGCTGCATTCATATAATGGCTCAATTTCCAATGCCTTTACTTCAGGAGAAATAAATCTGGCCCCATTATTAGTTCCATTTGTGTTCTAAGTTAAATTGGTCTTACAACTGCACAGATGTTTTTATTAGGTGTCATTTGTAAAGGCCTTTGTCACATTTGACCCTTTGACATATAGGCAAAGTTGTAAATGATCAAATGAATCCTAAAACTAAAAATAACATTTTTAGACCTGTTTGTATTTTGTATTTTATTGCTGTCGCAGCCTCTGCATCTGAATCTTATCTGAATGACTTGACTTGTCTTAATCCAACAGGTCACATAATGCTGTAGATAACGCCATGGAAACAAATAAGTCTCCTAAAATGATTAATAGTGTATTAGATAGGTTGCTCTTTGAACAGGCCAACCTGTCTGTGGACATGCAATAAGCCAAGACCATAAACCACAATTTAATGAAAAAAAACAGACAAAATATTTAAATCATACATGTCATTTTCATTTTATTTTGGGATAAAAAGATTATCATAGATACCAGGAAAAATGATGAGGCACATGGTGGACAAAATCAGTATATTACAGAAATGAATCGTTACATTCAAACACAAAAAATAGAATATTAAATACAAACAAATACAGAATATAAAAATGCATTGACAAAAATTAAGAAATAAATGAGTGATGCAGGGAAATGTATTTCTCAGTTTAATTTCTTTTATTTTAGCAAATTCAATTTCATGGTGTCTTTAGAGTCTTGATTGTGATAGTTTAGTTTGGAATAATAATAGTGTAGATTTTAAAATCTATACTAGTTGTCCGAGAATGATTCTATTTTTGGTTCATGTAGCAAAACCCCAATACGTCATCAATGTAATTCCCAGAACATTAGGTAAGGGTGATAGCTGTGAAGATTAATGCACTGTCAGGAGAAACAATTTGGTGCTAAAATCATAATACAGAAAAGACAACTTAATCTTATACTATGAAAACTGATGAAAAAAGTGTTAAGAAAATTCTCTATTAATAACGACAGAGTCACTGGAGTCTCAATAAAGGTTTTTACTTGCGGCAAGGAATCAAGCAAGCACTAAGTAGTACATGGTTGACTGACTTTAGTCAGCTTACACACGATTTTTATATAGGCAAGCAAATAAGTGACACCCTTGTGAAGGTTGAGGATAGATAGTGGAAGCTTCTGATAGCTCTGAGAACAGGAACAGGCTGCTTTCGGCGGAGACATTTTCACACGGTAAATTCCTGTTGTCCTTGGGCATTGTCTCGGGTGAAGCCAACCTGTAAGCCACCTGCGAGTTCTACACTTCAAGGCCAAATTTTTCCTCAGGGAATGCATTAAAAAAAGGTTGTGAAACAGTTCAACTCAGTATTTTCCCATCAGAAAGTAAATGGGTAAGTATTTTTTTCATCATTGCATGTGCTGTACTGCCACTTTAATTTAGTTCTATACATTTTTTATTGTACCTTTGTCATGAAGCACAACACGCCACTGCAGAAATGTTATGTAGTTCCTGGGTTCCTGGACAGCGTGATCATTTTTAGTTTTACCTGTGCTTTCACTGGTATGACAAGTGAAAATGGCTGCTAATACAAAAGTCTGTATTTATTCCCTTCCTTTTTTTTTTTTTAAACTAAGGCTGATTTTGTCCTCCATGGACAGTAAAGATGTAATACGAACACTCACTGTCTTCCCTTCAAAATTTGAGCTCTGTTGGGTTTCAATCATCCAGAAGTTAAATGTTTAAACTTTGAGGATGAATACCAAAGAATTTGATTTAACTCAAAGTAAAATATTTATTCTTTTGGTGTTTATACACAAAATTTGGCAGGATGGACATTTTTGTCTTTATATCAGCCCTAAACTCCATTGTTCATTCTTTTCAATTACATCTTTGAAAACTAACTTATAAACACAGAGTAGAATACTAAGCATCACCTGCCTGTACTGATTCTTTACTTTTAGATTGTGAAATCTTCCAAATATATATATTTTTTTCTGGAGCACCTATCAGATATGTTGCAGCAAACAATCAATCCAACAATGTGGAGTCATTTCAATGAATTAGATCATGAGCTTGGGATATTACAGTAACCAGTCACTCTATAGTCACGTATCCACTCATTTTAACACAGTCTGTCAGAGTTGACTTGGCTCCTCTTGCTCACATGCCCTGTCACCAGTTAATGATATCTCGGACACGGCCCCACAGCTTGGTAATCCACAGGTTAACCCCAAGTTCTGTTAAATACTGAAGCTCTGGCATCAGCATCTTGCGGCACAACTTCCGATGTGCCTTGTCCACATTCTTTTTCATGTTATAACCCATAATCGACTTCTCTCCGATGGGCTGCCACGGCTGCATGTCAGTCTCCTGGATGCTGCCAGCATCTACAGCATGACCACCCTCAATGCAGATGGATGCCATCTCTGCGTTCCTTCTTCTGAGCTCTGCCACATCCTCAGCCATCCGCCGACAGCCATACACATCTACTTTCTTCCAAAACGTCTGGTTGAAATGCTGGTATAGCTTCCAGTCGACTGCGTTCCACTCAAGAGCTCGGGCCCTCAGCTCAGGGGTCAGTTTAGACACAGTGGATCCCTTGCGGGCATTGAGCTTGAAAAAGAGCAAGTCGTCCATCTCCCAGCAGAGAGCGTTCTTGAGCAGAATGAGCGATTCCTCAAAGTATTCGACCAGCATGACCAACTGAAAGCGCTCAGTGATAAATCTGATTCCCTCTTCTACCCGCGGATCATCCAGTTCCAGAGTGTTGTCTAGTCCAAAGTCAAAGAAGAGCAGATTCTTGAGGTAGAAGGAGTTGTAGCCCTCTGGATCAAAGTAGTAATGGGGGTCACGCAGAAACTCAGTCAGCTTGTCCTCACCTGGTATCTTCCAGGTAAAAGGCACCAGCCGGCCAAAGTAGTGGAAAGATGATTCAAAGAGCTCTGCGGGGTCTCGCAGGATAGTGATGTAGGAAGTGTCCAGAGGCAGCAGCTTGGCCACCTCAGCTGCATTGAAGCGCATGTGATTACAAATAATGTTGAAGCACATCCCAGGCCTGTAGTCTTTAACCTGGGAGCGCTGGAAAAGAGATGGATAAAAGAAGTCGTTTCTGCTGCTGGGGAAGGCAAATTTGAGTTGATACTTCTCCCCAAAGCGAAAAAGGAGGTTGAGGAAGGTGCTGCTGGCTGTCTTGTGGGTCTTCATGAACATGATATCCGCTGTAGGAGTACAGGTCTGGCCGGCGGTTTGTAGGGAGCTGTTTGTGGATAGTTTGGGGTGCATCTGGGATGGACGGTGGGCACAAGAATAAGGCACCGGAACCCTACAGAGAGCAAAGCAATCAAATGCCAAAAGTGCTGATTATGATTGATGAAATTCACAAATTTACACACACACACACACACACACACACACACACACAAAAAAAAAAAATCATCCGATTTGAAAAGCTAGAATTAGAAAAATGTTTGGATTTTTTTTGCCTTTATTCAGTAGGAGTTAGATGAATCAGAGGTCAGCTGGAATCAGTACAACAATGGAGACTACAAATGATGCACTGTCACTGTTTAAAAATTACTTTAAAAGGATATTTGTCAATTATTTCAGTTCTGAAATACAATAACTGCTAAATAAATTTAACATAGTGTAGTTTTCTACAGGACAGATGTGCACCAGTGTGAGTCTTACTCAGGAAGGCTGAAGTGGACCTGCGAGCTGGAGAGGCAGTAAACCAGGATCATGCAGCTGGTCAGGAAGGTGCCCAGGACCAGGCCTTTGCACATAGACCTCATTTGCCTCCCTTGCCTGACAGTCATGGTCCCACAAAATCAAATCTTACAAAACAAAACATAATCATCAACATCATCATCACGGCATTCTCGAGGTCAAAACAAAAGAGCCAAAACTAGAGCCTTCTTTGATATTTGAGAAGCTTTGTGAATACAGCCACAACACTGAATAGTTTCGTTTTTTTTTGATAAAGAGAAAAGTCACTATTGATCTTTGTTCTCTGGTTCCTGCTGGATGGAGAAAAAAATAACTTTAACACATATTAAACATACAACAGTAGCCTGAAATGTTAAGAAACTCATCACAAAGTTTAATATTTTAAGTATTGGTTCAAGTACATTGTGATTTCAGTACTCAAACATTTTCGTTACCAGGCTACTGTACTGGACTGCATCATATTTTTGCAGTACTAATCAAGTTTGGTCAAAGATTACCAGTCAACTCTAGTTATGAACTCCGAGAGGAAAAGGAAGAATTTTGTTTGTATGTGCTGCTGTGTGTGCAATTACAACTTAGTGACCCAATAATGGCATGTCCAAAAACTGTAATTTCTTGCATAAAATACAGTACTGTCATCAGGTGGACCATAATTACAGGTACATTCTCAGTGTTTTTGACACAGTTTCCTCCTGAAACTATTTCACATTTCCACTTCAGCAATTTTAAACGCAGGGTGTAGTTAAAATTGTATGGTGATCTGCAAAATGACATGCTTGTGACTTGAAATTACCAGCCCTATGTTTCTTAGCCGCTCCATGAAATAAATAATGCATTAGCGTGGAAAGTGAGATTGTATTCCCCCCTGAGGACGGCAGGAAGATGATCCATCTGCTGACTCAGCTACATCAGACATCAGGTGACACTCACCACCTGGAATGTATAGCATTATGTGACCCCTGTGACCCCAATATTGAACTGCTATGTGCTGTGCATACAGGTCAACGTGTTTTTCAGGTTTTATTGTTGACATAATTGCAGGGTTAATTAACATTTATTTTTTAAATGATTATGTCAAAAATGTCTATGAAAGCAATCTGAATTTTTACATGTATTTATTTTTAAAGCAATGAGCAGCAGGAAACGCCGCAAAGTTACAAGTTTAAATCAGTCATTATTGCTCAGTTCAGGGAAAAACTTCAAAGTATCAAAATAAAAGTCGTCATTTGATATCTTATTTAACAAAACCAGATACCAGATAGTATTGAAACTTCTCCAGTCAATAAATTTCTGCTCCTGAGAACTATTTGTATCCAAATACAGGAAAAAAAAAAAAGTTATATAAGCTGGCACATAATTGGTCTTCTATCACAGCACCTAAAACCGTTTATTTGATGGACTACTGGTACTATCATGATTTATCATGTTTAAACAATATGGAGCTCAACTGTTGTAGATGCTTGAGGAAGAATTTTAGCCCATTGGATTTAAACTTACCTATGGGTTTGGGCCACTGAAGATACATCTGGTGGTTGCAAGATAAATAACGATAAAATAAATATAAATATGACAGTAATAACATCAACATGCTAAATCGTGTTTATAAGTTAGCATATTGTGATGATACAGCAAACACAAAAATATTAGTATTTTCAACTGTATACAAAATGTCAATATTTCCAACTGTAAACAACAAGAGATGGTAATTTTGCTCAGTGCTATCGGTTTTATGGCAAATTTTGAAGACAAAGTCTGATTCGGTTATAAAATTCAAATAGCTTAAGTCCTGCTTTTTCTCCCCATCTGTGTTTGTTGTCCGACATTTGATATTGTGTTTGAGGCATTTTCCCACCTTTTCTGTTCGAGACAACCGATGCTATGTTCTTCATTGTTTTTAAATGCACAACTTTTAGTTCCTCAATGCAAGAACAGTAACCACGAAAGCCTTTGCCATAGCTGCCTCGTCTTAAGCATCCTTTTTTGCCTTTGGCATCCTTTTTTTTCTTGTCCAGGGTTTCATCTATTGTTCATCTTATTTTGTCCAGCTTGGGGTTATGGCCTGTGTTACTGCGCTTATGTGTGCTGTGGTCCTATGAACTGCAGAGATTCATGGGATTTGGTTCAATCATATCAGGCAGTTGCACAAACATTACTCCCCAAACACAGCAAAAACGGGTATTTCTGCTTGTTATCTGGACTTCATGCAGGACTGATATGGTGGCATTCTTTCTGCTATCAGAAGCCCCCCTGATTGGTGACATTTGAGGAGAAGGCTTGTTCAAGTTTGGCCCACTAAAGCAAAATGAAATTGAAATTATTTTCTTCCTCCTGTCCGCAATAACCTCCAGAGCTGTAGATGAATCATTTTCTCCAATAAATTACCATTGTGTGTATCTTCAGTGAATGTCCTTATATTGTCAATATATGTCATATATTGTTATAACTTGAAGTATTCTCTCAGTTTTTTGATATAAGCAGTTACATTTAGCTATTAAGTGTTTACCCTTTTTTATATGGCTACACCCAGAATCCAAACACAGATTTATTATTACATAATAGAAACTCAGCAGCTAATGTGTATTGGTATTTAAGAGCATACATGATGAGTTCACATTCTTGAATGTTTGTAATATCCAAATGATTTTTTAAACAGGTAATGATAAAAACTGTTTTAAAGATCAACAGTACTCAGTATTACAAAACCATAATTTTAGAGAGAAACTTCATTCTGTGAAAGAGTGGAGAATGATTTCTTACCCTCATACATGAATCCAAAGACTAACTATAATTCAGCACTATACACATTTCCTTGCATTTATTTGATTTTTTTTTTTTTTTTAATCAAATTGCATTCTCTTCTTTCTTTACACCCAGTTCCAGATGAATAATATACATCGACCTCCCTCCTGAAACAATTCTTGCTGATGTACACATGCTGTTACTGGCCCAGAACGGTCCCGCGCTCCCCTTATCACATGTCCAGTGCCATGGAGCTCATTCATCGGGTTGCTTCTCCTCTTTCTCTCCGCAAACACATCTGATGCTCCAGGCTACCTGCCACCAATCCCCCTCAGCTCTGAAACCGGAACTTGTTGAATAAAGCACTGCAGGGAGGCTCATCTAATCACGTGTGATGCCAGACTCTCTGTCAGGAGACATACAGAGGGCTATTGAGTGTAGGCACTGGGGTCTGAGCTGCAAGCTGACAGGAGGGGAGGAAAACAGCATGAAAAGAACAAATGCAGAAAGCCAAAGAACAAAGGCTTCTAATTGTACCACTTGATCGAGATCGCTGTGGTCGGTATTGTTTGAAATGCCTATTTAGCATTAGTATTAATACTAATAGATTCTATAGGAGGAACAAGCAGCTATTAAGTTGGTTCGACGGTTATGTATACAAACAGTGGCTTGGATTGTCATGCGATACTGCTGTGCATATGTAGGCTATATAAAAGATCAATCCTCTCTTAAAGTTATCAAAATTTTACACCTACGACCTGTAATTTACTATGTAAAGCAGCAAAACAGTAGGTTTTGTAAGTTTCAATACAATCTAGTGTAAGACAGCAGCCATTTTAATAAGGAACAGAATGAACATTCAACCGTGACTGACAGTCTATTTGGCTCTGCTGAACAGGATGAAGCAATATGTGGACCTAACACTTCCGTTAAAGCTGGCGTAAGGTCTCTCACTGTGAGCATGATTCATGGGATATTGGACTCGTGCTGCTCATCCCACACTCGTCACGATCACACACACTGCTGCTTTTGTTGAGCAGGGCCCGCCTTTGCTTGCAGGCACCCAGAGTGCCAGGCTGAGAGGGCATGCGTGGAATGCAGATTAGGGCTACAGGGGGCAGGGAGTGTCACAAGCTGAATGAGGAGATTGAGAGCAAGGAATGACTGGCGTGGCCTCCGGCCCACCACGATCACAGCAGCATCTTAAGACAGGCAGAGAGGCTTACGCTTCTTTGTCATTAACTTCCACTGGCCAATAGAAGCACGGTGCTGACTTCAGCCCCTGCACACTGCACGCATGCAGACCCCAAGGTATTAGGGGATACATACTTTATTTTAATATTTGTGTGACGTGATAAATAAAGCAACTCTCAAAGAGCAAGGTACCCAACTACATTTATTAAGGTTCCAAATATAACACAGAACCATCTTAAAATGCATTTTTATTTCAAAATACACTAAACTGCTTATCTGAACAGACTGGACTGTTTCAAGCAAAGATCTTAACACAGGAGCAAATATGTTGAGTAATTTGGAACAGTTCATACAAAGAACATATGGGCAATCATTTATTTTTACAATAATAATTACACAATTAGCATGTTCCACATCCTAGCATTTCATCGTGACAGACGCCAACGCGCCCACATCATGTTGCATGTAACTCACTCATAGAGTTCTAATGCACAGGTTTTATGACATGTCAACATGTAAAGCATTCCACCTTATGAAATGCAGTCTCACATATTCATTTCTTTTCTGGCCTTTTTCTTCTTGGATTTTTCAGCATCATCATGGGCCTTCCTCTTAGCAGCCAGCTTGTTAGCCTGTAAGAGGACAATGAATGCAGTTAAGGCATGTGAGAGGTCACTGAACTGTGAGAGTCTACGCAGGGCTTATAATGAATCTACGCTCTAGAGCTACACAATGCTGGTGAACATTCTCAGCCACAGATAAGATAATGAAAATAAAGGATCCAATGTTAAAAATGCAAATGTTCTGTGCACACATGGCTGCACAAATAATCTTATCTTCACAAATCCATATTCAAATCAATAAGAAAAGAGAACACACCTCACGGATTTTTCTCTTCTTTCCGAACATGATCTTGTCGTAGAGGTACTTCTCCTTTTTCTTCATCATCATGACGGCCAGACGTTTCTCCTCAGCTTTCTCCTCCTGTTCCAAGCGTGCTGGGTCTTCCACCTTCACTTTTCCAGGTGTCACTTTGACATGTAAAGACTGAAAAGATGTAAGATAAATGAATGACAAACACAGGAAATGACACTGGTGGCAAAGAAAAGTGTTCAAAACCGTCTTACTTTGCCCTGGGACCTTTGCTCTTCCATCTTCTGAAGATTCTTCTCTTCTGCCTCTTCCTCTTCATCATCATCTTCTTCGTTGTCATCATTTTCCTCTTCTTCATCCTCAACCTCCTCATCATCCTCTTCTTCCTCATCCTCCTGTTCGTGGGCTAACACAGTGGTAAAATTATGTAAATATCATTAAAAATATTTTATCCTCTTCACCTCAACTATGATGCACCTACATTATTGCAAATGCAGCCACTTTTTAATAGAAGACAATTATTTAACTAGGGTGCAAACAAGTTTTGACCATGGTTTGTTGACTACAATAATACCTCATTACATACACTGTAATTCAATGTTTTAAGATGAGAGTATGTGTAAGTAAGTAAAGAGCAGCTATAATAAAGGAGCTTATCTGTTAGGAAGTTAACTGAGAAATTTAGTACTGAGGGTACAGAAATCCCCTCCCCTCCTTCTGCTCCGTAGCTCTGCTGCCCCCCTCCCCACCACAGAGTCGCGGACCCCTTGAGAAGGGTTCCTGGAAAGTCGTGTTAACATGTTGGTCTTGCGTTTGGGTTTGTACCAGGTTTCTCTCCTCGTTGTAGAGCCATGATCTTGAGTTTTTCTGGAGGCACATAGTCTCCATCTTTCTCTTCCACGAAGGGAGAGAGGTGGGGGGGCAGAGTCACACCAAGGAAGTAGTCCTCCACAGGCAGGAGGATTTTGGCATTGACACAGTCATACACCCACTGGGGCTGGATGTAGTACCTAAAACACATAGTAGTATAAGTAGCAGTAGCAAATTAAGATTTTAAATCTATGAAAATGGGCAGTTAAGACACATTTTATTGACTGTATGTCCTTGTTGTGACATCAGCTAATCATCAATAGTGAAAATAACAGTTTCTCTGCCAATTGACTGTAAATCACAAGTGGGTTGACCACTTACTGGCTGCTGCCTTTATTTACAAATTAGGCAAACACACAATGGCAGGGGACACAGGGGAATGACAGATATAAGCAAAAATGAGGGAATCAATTACCATTATTTATGAGTGAAAGAAGTGTTTTGTACTGAAAACTGTCTTTGATTTAAAATGTAATTAAAATGTCTGCCTTTAGGGATAAAGGATGACAACAGGGTATGTCTTATAAACTTAAACTATGTACACCAAATTATAATCAAGTTAAATTAAGTTTAATTATTAAGTTGTTTTCGATTAAATTAAATGTTAAATAGAAAGAAAACCACAATATTCTTGTCCTTTACCTGTTTATATACTGTTTGTCGATGTTTGGTCTGTCAACAATTTGATGTGTGATGGTCTCATCTGTCACGTCGTATGTGCTACCAATGCACACAGACTTATCCCAGGACACCTCACCACCAAAACACCTATAAGAAACACACAAAATATTGAAAAAAAAAAAAAAAAAGATATTTATTGTTGTGAGTGAAAAAACCCTGTGAGTGCAACTCACCGGATGACAAAAGCCAGAGACTCTCTGGGTGTCTCTCTGTTGAGGAAGAATTTGAGCCCGTTGAAAAGTTTTTTCAGAGCCTCCTGCAGTTTCTGTTCCTTTTCCTGGGCCTCCATCTTTTCCATATCCTCCTGAAGAAAAAAATTTATGGGAAACATTAATTGATATTCTTGTGAAGATGCGTTATTAATTGCCATAAATACTGTAAATACTGGGGTTGACGGAGGGCATGAAGAATTAAAACTAAATTTGAATTCAGCATGAAAAAGGCCTTTCCTTCAAAGACAATACTTTGATACTTTGATACAAAGGGTCTAAAATCTGCAGGATATGTCAAGTTTAGTGAAATATCCCTCTTGTAGATGAGGTAGGGTACCAGGTATGTGGGTATGCGGTGATAACACTAAAAAACAAAAAACAAAAAAAAAAAAGAAAGGGACAAAAAGCTTGATACTCAAAAGCAAACACCTCAAATATTTCGGAAATATTTCTCAAGAATTCTGGTTAAACCATAGCTCAGGAGTCGTTGGCGTCTATCAATGATGTCATGTCCCTCGGGAATGTATTTATTTGTACAGCCAAAACTCACCTACAATGTCTACAAGCTTCAACAACCACACAAACCATTTCCAAACCAGCTGAAACTCTCGTCAGAAAATGACAGAAAGGGCTCAATAGAATTATGCATTTACTTTCTCTCCATACATGCCACACAAATGGTGATATACTCTTCAAATAAATTCAACATTACCAAAATGACCCAGGACTAATGATGTAATGCAATAAAGACGCAATAAAGAAGAAATACATATTGTGGACATTTAAACCAAACTGGTCCAAGATCTAAGCAGCCTGAGTTGCTAAACTCAGTGTGTGGAAACGAAGAATTTAAAAGCCATGCTTTAACTGGATTTGTAATTTGTGTTATCTACTATATGTCCTGATAAACTTTAAATCATAATGTTATTAATTCTGGATACTTGAACAATGTTTCTTGTGTTGCAGGTATGAAATTTACAGGTAGTCTATTTCCAACAATGTTCAAATTGACACCTCAAACCACTTTTCAACATCAGTGTCTTGCCTGCTCAGAGGACGACCTGAGCCATGACTGTGCTCTTATGCGTCAGAATATAAACAAGCTTAATGTATAACCAGACTTATTATATTAATCATGTAAAATGAAAACCTTAGGCAGGACAAACGTTTGACATGACACGTGAGTTAATTTGCCAAGTATGGTTTTACATGAAAAAGGTTTCTGGGATTTGATAACCTCAAACAAGAGCAAAACAAGGTCTCCAGGGTGACAAAAATGTCATGCTTAGTAACTAAACATGATGGTGTAATCCCCAGTATCACACATCTGAAGAAATGTGACCTCTCACCTCTACCCTCAGAGACTAATTAGCTCATCAACTGCAATTCTCCTGCATGTTTTGACATTTCTTGATATTATCAGTGTTTAATTAATAGTAAATCATATTTTCTGAGCTAGTTGGCTTACCCCCTCAACAGGAAATTGGTCGAGTTCGGCCTCCTCATCCTCAGTAGAAACCACACGTGCCAGACTTGCACTCAAAGCCGACAGTTTCTGCAATGCCAAAAATAGTCATACAACCAAAACAACCCAAAACTTTATTAATTATATTACTTATATCAACACTTTCCTTGACCATTATTTATTAAGTGTAATTGTCCCACTAATCACTTATTTATTTAGCAATTGTTGCAAAAGAATAAAATGATTGATGTGATATAGTGAGTTTTATCACCAAATCTTCCTTTTAATTTGATAAATCTTTAAACTCATTCATGCATTATTAAAATTTAATATTCAAAATTATTTAAAATTTAAACTTTATTCAACTAAAGTAGCACATTATAGTGTGTCTTACTATGTTCAAAGACAGTCAATGGACAAAGAGGATTAATATGGATTAGTTTTTAATAAGATATTAAGTATGGGTTTAACTAAAATATCTTGTACATAGTTCATGTCTATTTTGTCCCGTACAAGTAGTCGTACCTAGTCATGCACACATGAGGTTCGTGCCTCCATTCCACTAAAAAGAGATGATTAAAACCTGTTTCTGCTTAGCAAAATGTCATTTCAAACTTTAAAGCAATCTGTCTCTTCAGAAATCATGACCTAGTCATTCAGGATAATTGACAATAAGATGCCATAAGGCTCACCTCCAAATAGCTTTCTGAGTTCAAAGCATAGTCTTCCTCATCTTCTTCTTTCAGCTCCGATACTGATTTACTGTCAAGCTTCAAAATAAGGAAAAGCATTAACAGAGTAGAGGTTTGCTAACAAGTGACCAAATAACAAAACAACAAATGTCTGTGGCAATCATGCAGTTATTGTGTACAACTCCATATCGTCACGTGGAATCTTACTAAAATTGACATAGTAACTGATTCAAAAAGCAGCAGAGAATGTATTGTTTTGTAAAATGTAAATTGTGGCTCAACTATCAGTACAGAACTTTAAAGCAAATCATAGATATACCTTTGGTGGGTAAACCAGATTGAGGGAATGGTAAAGTCTGAAGTTTACGAACCCCAGGAGAGTGGTGTACAACTCTGTAAAAGTTGCCATCACCCTGTAGTCGACATCTGTTGGGTGCTGAAAGAGTATAAAACAGAATGGAACTAAGCCTTAATGTTAATTATGTTAAATAATTATAGTAATTTATATTGTCTGGAACACAAAGAACTGAGGAAATTAATTTAAAAAAGCAAAAAAAGTGCCAAATTACACTACCGTTTCTGTCACAAGAGATCTTGATTGTTGACTTTATTATGACAGAGCTGTATCAAACTTCAGTTTACACAGCATTATATTTTTCACTTACATCATGAGCAAACTGATACGGCACCAGCCATGTAATGAGCTGTCCCATAATCTCGGCCTGGTAATATATTCCCTTGATGGAGATGAAAACCTGTCGGGAGCAGACAAGCGCCATTACAGAACAGAGATTAAGGAAGCTAAAGCATATCAATACATCCTACATTTTCTTTTTATGTTGAACAAATAAAGAAGGATGCTGCGTGATGGTACCTTTCTGAGAGCACGAGATGTAATCATAAAGTTCATCCACTCCACTGTGAGACGCCTGCACAGCTGGATCGTCTGAACATGACATTTTCCCGTTCGGGCGAAGGTAGAGATTTTTTGATGAAGGAAGGGTATCTGCCACAAAAAGGAATACAAGTGAGGGAACACAACTTAACCCAAAAAAAAAAAATTAAATTGGTAAAGTAATATTTTAATTTCTCCCAAATTCCCAGTTATGTCCACTGAGACTCTCTAACTTAATTTCGTGCAGAGAAGGTCAATTAAGTCCAGCATTTCCCTCATGTCAAGTGTGGAGAATAACACTCACCTTTCCTTGATGATGTGGTCCAGTTTATATGTGGGCTTGTTCTCTCTCAGTCTCTCCACAGCAGACCATTCTGTTTTTCCATAAGCTCGCTTAAGTTTACGAACAAACACCTACAAACACAAAGAATGGACAGCAGCTCAGTGGAAAAGAATGAAATAAACTTTAGAATTTATTTTATTGCAGTCAATAACAACAATGCTCATCATGCAGTGAAATAACCCCAAACATTTTAATTTATATCAGATTAGTGGCAAACAAACAAAACACATACTCAAAAAAAACCCTAAACGAAACGAAAAAACACTGCCTGCAGTAAATTGATGTTGCCCCTCTGAATTCAAAACTGTGTCCACTTCCTTTTCCTCGAAACTGTGATGGAATGGCCACCCTTACTCTGCCTATGATAAGCTAGTACTCATAGCCTTTACTGGTTGTGTTGTTTAAGTTTAGGTATGAGCATGTTCGGTTGAGGCATGAGGAAAAATGCTTGGTTAAGACAGAAATATAAGGTAAAGTAAATCAGGAGCAGAGTAGGACAGTTCGGTCTGTTGCCAGGACAGGAAAATAAAACAAGCCACCTGGTTTAAGCTATACAAAGGTTGTTATGTTCACATACTAAAAACGAACTTATGTAACAATCCAAACGCATGAAAAATTGTAACGCGAGTCGAGCAAAATGTAAGCTGCATGGAAGTGAGTTGAATAGTAAAACAACCTAGAATGATGCCATCAATTGATGCCAACCAAGACAAGAAATAAAACTAACCATTTCCAGCAAATGATTAAACATGTGTGTTAAATATGTACAATTAAATATTAACACTAATTTTTATGTAAATTATGTGGTTAATTATAGTCAGGAAAGCCCTGGTTTCTCCTGGCTCGAGTGAATATGAAGATACTCTTCTAATTGGCAGTAAATAATTTCAACCCAATCAATAAATGTAAAAAGGAACAACAGGAAACCAACAAAATTCAATGAAAATACTCATCAAAATTAGGTCATTTTTTGTTTAAAGCATGTTCACACAATAATGTTGTTGGCTTAATATATAAATAAAATAGATTTAAAAACATTGGCAAATTTTAAAATAGTAAAATATGTCTGTGATACCTTGTATTCTCTAAACTTGCCAACGATTGGCTCATGTAGAAGAAAGCGGATGTCTTTGAGCAGATAAAATGTCCTTGCAGCGGTAGAACCCTTGTTAACCTTCTTCTTGTGCTTGGGCTCATGAGGGTAGATGCCTTTGATTATACACAATCGCCTGAAAATAAGACAGATCAGGAATTATTTATCTGTGACATGGTTGCTCATTGGGGGCATCTTGCTAACACTGTACCATTTCAACAGAGCCAGGCTTTCTTTGTGGGAGCTGGCTCAACAAACCCTGAAGCTCATGTAGAGAACTTTCAGATCAGCTTTCTTAGTTAACTCAGGCTTTCTGCTTCAGGCTCACTTAAAAACAGGCATTTTGTGCATCATTTGACTATTCTTCCGTACAAAATGAATCATGCATGCACAAACTGCATGCATTTATATCGTGGGAAAAAACAAACAAGAAACAAATTTGTGGAATTTGTGGAAACACTATACATCAGTGTACAGCTTGGCATATTTGTATATTACGTACTTGCTCCACTTAGACTCTATATCCCTCAGACACTACCATGAGGAACAGAAATAATGAAAGGAAGCACTTATAATAGTTGTAATAGAAATGTGCATTTAAGTCTATTTTATCAGAAAATATGGAACATGTGGATAACCTGAGGTAAGTGTTTGTGCAACCCTAACATCTAGCAATGATCTAACTTTGCTGACCATCAAGATTATTATCAATTCTCATCAAGATTCCCTTGAATTTCATGTTGAATATGATCATTGCAGACATTGCTGCCAAGCTGTGGGAAGGATTGTTCAATAGCAATGTTGGATTTAGGGTTTAGTTTGATCTATGAAATTCTCAAGATTTAAAATAGTAGATATTCAGTTGCTCTTAATCTTATACATTTGAAGTCTTCAATACTGACCATTTAAGAAGCCTTAAAGCATCTATATTGCCAATTCAAAGTGTTTGGTGCTGTTACAAATGGCAGAACATTTAGCAATTACTACGTACTGACTTGTGTTACTACTATTCCTGTATACTGTAGAACTGTGGTGGTGGCGTTAACTACAGTATACAAAGTGGCAATATAGTCACTTATAATCACATGTAACATGACACAATAGTTCATACATTTTGCTTTTTAAATTTACAAGCAACATGGTAACGTTACCTGAAATCTGGGAGGCTCAGCTGTAACTTCTTGCGAGCTTTGTTTCTGGTTATGTAGTTGGTGGCAGAGCCCCTCTCAAACTGAGAAACAAGGACAAACGATCACATTAAACCACCGACAACAACCTTTAATTCGTCAGCAGATTAATTTATACGTTTCAACTTGAAATGAGCCTCTGCTCTGCTGGTAGAGTCTATTACTGAGGAAAAACAAACTTGCGCTAGCTCTTTAAGCTAGCTAGCTAGCTAGCTAAACATGTTGTTATAACGTTTACATGCCTGACATTGCGCCGACGTCAACTCTTACCTTTTTCTTTTGAAGACCCCCCATTTAAAAATATATGCCAAAAGGTGCCAGCGTTCAGGGAAATCTTGCTTTCAACAAATGCAGAGGTTAACTGGAGAATAAAACGCCAGCCGATATCACCAGGTAGCCAATGCACGTGTCGTTTGACATGCGCGGAGTGTAAGCAGCGATCAGATTAGGGGTTGACCGTGCGTCTGCCTGTATAAAAAGAAAACAAAACAACAAAATAAAACATAAAACAAAAACGCCTGCTCTTCAAATTTTCCGTGTATACAAAAAAATCAGTTTTTGGATATTTTGATTTGTTGACATGCCATATGTATCAAGAGAACGCACTGTTACATATATCTCATATATCATATACATATATTCCAAGGGGGTGGGGCACCTCCAGATGGTGCCAGCGATGATGGAGTGGGATGCTCATTGGAGTTGAGAGAGAGCAGGCAGTCAGTAAAGCAAATTGTAAGAAAAAAGAAATAGCTGCAGAGACAGAATCATTGAGAAATTTGACTTTACCGTTCCATCTAAAAATATGTGTAAAGTATTTCATAAATTCATCATGGGGCTGCGTGACTTTATAAAGGAGTATTTTCTTGGCTTCTTGGATTATGAGACACCAAAAGTGATGGTGGTTAAAAACAGAACTCTTGGAGTCATATACAGAAGTGTGCAGTTTCTTGTCATCACCTATTTTATCTGGTAAGCTTCATGGTAGTCTACTTGCATGTCCATGTGATAAAAGAGACTATTTATTACATCGAAAGGCTTTGTAAACCTTGCTTTGCCGATTCGCCGATGTTTTTCATCAAATGCATGGTCATTCTATTTTCTTAAACCCATAAATTACAGTTTTATGGAGAGGAAATAATTTTCATTTTCATTTAACTGGATATAGATTATGGGCACAATTTATTGATACAAAGTAGCTCCAATGTTAGAGTTGCCATTTAAAATGAGATTAAAGCTTAACAGCTTTTGTAGTTATGATTTTGTGAAGACCTTTTCTTTTTGTTTCAAATCTTAAGTGTCTTGAGGTGAAGTGCATCATCTTCCTCTCTTGCTCTTAGAGAGGTAAATGGACATGGTAAATTGATACCTTCAGATTAAATTGGCGTCATGACAGAAAATGTGATATTGGGTCTGTCTGTTCTATCCTCTTGAAGGTATGTCTTTATTAGTCAGAAAGCCTACCAAGAGAGTGAAACTCGTCCTGAGAGTTCAGTTTACATGCTCATGAAAGGCACAGCAGTTCATGGAGATGATATCCTAGACACCGTAGAGTATGCTCAACCATCAGAAGTGAGTCCAGAGCAAATGCTTCAATATCAAAAAGTCACTTCAACTTTGTCAGCATCATTATGTCTTTACAGCAGAGGAAACCCTGTTGACTAACAGCATTTTATTTCTCCCTTACAGGGTGGTGATGTAATTTGTACAATATTAAGTAGAGAATTTACATATGATCAGAAGCAAGGAACTTGTGCTGAGGTGAGAGGTCACTAAAATCTTTCTCAGCTGTATGAGTTTAATTAACGTTATTACCTAAATTCTGCCATGACTGAGAATTTATTTTATTTCATTTCAGCATTTTAAAGTTATCAATGCCAACTGTACGACAGACTCTGACTGTGTCCAGGGAGAGGTTGACTTTGATGGACATGGTATTGTTTTTATTCTTCCTGATCTTTAGCTAGATAGATAGAGATAGAGATGACTTTATTAATTCGGTTAGAGAAATTTATCCGAGCTTGTTTGATCTATATTTGCCATATTTACTTATATTTTGAACACTGTCTTACAGGTAGAAGGACTGGCAGGTGTGTTCAATACTATAACCACACTTTCAAAACCTGTGAGATCCAAACTTGGTGTCCTATAGAGGAGTATGCTGCAGTACGGTAAGGATAATTTTTGCCAAGTTGTTTGGCGAAGTTCAAGTCAGGTTCATTTTCATCGGCAAAAGAAAAAGGGAAAGATAAATTTCCCCAATTATCTTAACCTATTTACATAATACATAACATAACATAACAGTACCTTGTGACAAGGTAACTCAAAGGCACTGAAATTTAGGATAAAATGCCACAGAAATTGATTTACTATTTATTTATTTTTTAGGGTTCATTGTTTAAAAGTTGATTACAACATGATGGGTCTCTAATTTAAACCTACCTTTGCAAAGTCCCAATCCATGTTTAGACCGAAGAAAAAAAAAATTAAAATGAATTAACGTTACAGCAAGGAAGATGGATTCTTAAGAATAGTCTGTTTTCCCTTTCTGTTATAGATGAAAAAAGTATCATCAGTAAGATCAACATATACTCATCAAAACTCTCTAACCAATGAATACACATTTTGCAGAGGAGTTAAAACAGTTATTGAAATACACTATTTCACTGTAAATGAATCTCCATTAACAGCACATTGGCCTCAGGTAGTGAAGTTATTGCAGAGATAGCCAGTTTTCTTTTCTTTTTCTCTAAAAATCCATTTTTGATCATTACATTTCTAAAGAGCACTTTCTAAAATTATAATCATCATCTTCATCTCCTCATCCTGGTCACAGGGTAAGCAAGTTCCTCACCCTATCTCTGAGGCTAAGCCCAATCAAGCTGCGGAGGATACTCATTTTTGCCACTTGTATTCACGATCTTGCTCTTTCCGTCATTACCCAGAGCTCTTGACCATAAATGAGGGTTTTAACGTAGATTGACAAGTAAATTGAGAGCTTCACCGTCAGGCTCAACTCTCTTTTTACCTCAGCGGACTGATATAGTGTCTGCATCACTGCTTCACTTGTGAATAAGACCCCAAGATACTTGAACGTCTCCACCTGGGGTAACGCCTCCCGACCCACAGTATGCAATCCACTCATTTCCAGTTGAGAACCATGCCCTCAGATTTAGAGATGCTGATCCAAATTCACTTCATTCTCCGCTGCAAAGCATCCCAGTACAAGCTGGATGTCACCATTCAGTGAAGCCAATAGGACAACATCCTCTGCGAAAAGTAGAGGTGAAATCCACTGAACCCGACATCCTCTCCCATTTGGCTGCACTGTGAAATTCTGTCCATGAAAATTCTCCTAGCTCCTATTGGAAACTTTGAAGAACACAGCCTTCTCCACATCCACAAACTACATGAAGACTGGTTTAGCAAACTCCCATGCACCTTTCATCATCCTTGCAAAGGTATAGAGCTGATCCAAAGTTCCATTTCGTAATGAAAATCACATTTTTCCTCCGACTCACCAATCCAGCACTCTAGAGTAGACCTTCCCAGGGAGGCTGAGGAATATGATCCACCCCTATTGTTGGAACACATCCTCTGGTCCCACTTTCTGAAAAGGCAAATGACCAACCAAGTCTGCCACTCCAGAGGCCCTGTCCCTGATATCCACACAATGTTGCAAAGGTTTGTCAACCAGAACAGCCCTAAAACATCCAGAGCATTAAGGAACTCAGGGCAAATCTCATGCACCCCTGGGGTGCTGCAACTGTGGAGCTGTTTAGCAACCTCAGAGACCCAAACCATAGTGAGCCAACCTCCAAGTCCTCTGGCTCTGCTTCCTCCACGGAATAAGTGCTAGTAGAATTGAAATAATCCACAAATTATTAGTTCCACCATGCTAATATACACTCAGTTGATGTCAGCTGCTCTCCATCTCCACAATAGATATTGTGGATGTAGTGCTTCTTTCACCCTCTTGGTTGCGGGTCTTGCACCATGGCTTCACCGAACTCCTCCCACTTCTGAGTTTTTGCCTTTATTACTGCCACGGCCCACTGGTACCTGTCGGCTCCCTGTACAGTCCCTCCAACTAGTCATGCTTTGTAGGACTTCTTCATCTTGATGGCACCCTTCACCTTTGTTGTCCACTGACAGGTTCAGGGTTCCTTCCACGATTAGCATCAGTAACCTTGCAACCTCAGCTCAAAACAGTCGCCTCGGCAATGGCTGTGTGGAACATGGCCCACTCTGATTTCATGTCCCCCAGGACCCCCGGGATGAACTCAAAGCTCTTTCAGAGGTGGGAGTTAAAGACCATCCTTACACGGTCCTCAGCCAGACATTCCAAGCAGACCGTCACTGTTCATTGAGGCCTGTTAGGTCTAACCGGCATCATCCTCTGCCACCTGATCCAACTTACCGGGTGATCATTTGACAGTTCTGCTCCTCTCTTCACCTGGAGACTCCAGAACATACAGCAGCAGATCAGATGATACAACGAAGAAGTGGTTCATTGGGTGTCCAATTGAACTAATGGACACCATTATGTTTGACAGTGGTGTTAGTTATGGACAAACCTCACCTAGCACATAAGTCCAATAACTGAATACCACTAGGAACAATTTTATTTTAATTTTTTAATTTTAGCCCCAATTCATAACAAAAATGATCCCATGACCCTAGAGTAGGTCAAATTATTTTACTATTAATTAATATAATTACTTATTTACAATAGTAACAGTAATCCAACCATATGGCTGTACTGCTGCCTTTGAGGCCTGATAATGCTATGTTTCCACCAGTGCATCTCAGCTCTGTTGTATCTGGTCTCGGCCAGCTTGTGGAGAATCATCAAGGCTAATGTCTAGCTTGATAAGTAGTTTGCCGAAAGCAGAAAAACAACACAAAACATTTTTCAGTGAAAGGACAACAGATGATGCTCTAGCAATGACAGTTGGGGAGTTACAAGATTTCTGTTAATGATTTTTTTGTTCTATTAGAAAAAAATACATGCACCAGTTAATTTCCTATGATCAATTACTCTGATTATTTGGTATCTTTAACAGAGAACCACCATTAGTGGAAGCCATCAATTTCACAGTGTTCATCAGGAATTCTATCCACTTCCCCAAATTTAAAGTGCTGAGGTAGAGTACCTTCTCACACACACACACACACACACACACGCACGCACACACACGCACACACACACACACACACACACACACACAATGGAAATAATGATTCTTGATATTACTGAAGCTGCAAAGCTGCAGTGATTCAGACATAATTCAAATTTTGTCTTGGGCAGGGGAAACATCAAAGATGCTTCAAGCAAGCGTGACATGCAGAAATACATCAATAAGTGTCATTATCATGAGGACAAAGAGCCCTACTGTCCAAACTTCCGCCTGGGCTACATCGCAGCTCAAGCGAGGGAGAATTTCAGCGAGCTCTGCAGAACTGTGAGTTCTGCACAGCAAAATGTACACATGTTTTGATTCATCAAGATTTCTGCTGAAAAACTGTATAATATTATATATTTCCAAATATTTATTTTCATAAAAATACTTTCTGTATGTTGGTTTATCATGTGAAAAACGGCCCACTTTGTTCTATGATCATTGCTGTTTTTTGTTCAGGGAGGAGTTATAGGGGTTTTCATTAACTGGAACTGTAACCTGGACATTGATCCTTCAAACTGTAAACCTACGTATGTCTTTCGTCGTCTTGATGTTCGAAAGGATCAGGCCAGCTCTGGTTACTATTACAGGCAAGCTTTAACACTCAACCGTGACTTTTTCTGTAACTGTATTTTTGAGTATTTCAATCTGTGATTGTCACTAGGACCCTTTGTTACTGATTTCTGTCTCCAGGTTTGCAAAATATTACAGCAAGGATGGGGTAGAGTCTCGCACGCTTATCAAAGCCTTTGGCATCCGTCTGGATGTCATAGTTCACGGACATGTAAGTGGATATTCCATCATCTGTCATCAGGTTAGTGTGATTGTGATTATATTATTAACATTTCTTTATCAGGCTGGCAAATTCAGCCCCATCCCAACAATCATCAGCACAGTTACTGCTATGACTTCAGTTGGAATTGTGAGTAATTACCTCATTACATTATTATCTTGAGATATTGTATTATTGCCTTTCGTACCACTAATTGTTTTTTCTTTTCATTTCAACCCTCAAGTGTACCATTATCTGTGACTGGATCATGTTGACGTTTATTGACAAGAATGAAATCTACAGTGAGAGAAAGTTTGATGAAGTGAGTGTTCAACGTCAACATGTATTAAATATTCAGGGCAGTTTGGAGATATCGATCATAGAGGTTTTATATCTCAGAAAGAAATAGTGATAAGACTTTTTAGACAACATTCAAATTTTATGTAAAGAATAAATACAAAGTAATGTGTATATTTATGTTCATCATAACATAATAATTTACCATTTTCCAGACACAAAATTTTGAGCAGGTACAGTGCAACAGCTTTGCTGTAAACAATACTGCATTTGTACAACTAGTTACTAATATGTAAGTAACAAAAAATATTAACTAATTTAATTAATCTTCACTTAATAGTTCTATTTAAGAAAAATAATGTGTGAGGTTTTTGATGGATGAATACCACTTAGCTGCTTCGGTTTGGTTTATGGGTGTTGTGCATACTGACTCAATGTTGAACTAAAACTGAAAAAATAATCTTGCCAAAATACAAGGCAACTCAAATACTCAATTCTGTTTATTGTTCATGATGGCATACTAAGTGAAGGAAATCTGTCCTGTGCAGGTCATCAAGGAGCCCACGGTGCCCATTTCCACAGAGCTCAGCTACATTAACAGCTATGGCTCAGATCTCTCAGACCTGTCTGACGGCGTACCACTGTAACGTCAGCACAGTTACCTCAGTCCCTGTTGGCCAAAAGTGTGGACTCTGCTCTGTCAGATGACTGTGGCAACAACTCCGAGGGGTTTCTCAGTCATCTGCAACAACTCAGTTATGGACTGCCGGTAGTCGCCTAATAAAAAATGGATGTTTAATAAAAATAGAGGGAAAACCACATTGACAGACTGCCACTTCTGGTCCCCTTGAAGTCTCTGCCTGTAGTGGGTTCACTTCATACACTATATCACCTCAAACCTAGAGGGAACTAAGTGTACGATAATGTAATTCTTTCTTCCTTTTTGACTTCAGCAGACAGCAACAGAACTCAGAAAGAGTTTACTTCCTCAGTTTCATAACAGACACGTATTTGAGTGCAATGATAAACATACCGACCGTGCCCATTCTGTCAATGTATTGCATTAAAGCCCACTTCTTACTTAAAATTGAGACATAAATATTGCCATGACAGTATATCATGAAACATTGACCTTTTCTTATAAATCTGCTTTATTAAAAACATCATGAAGAATAAACAAATAAATAATCCATTTTATTTCCTTCATCATTCAAACTGATGTGGTCAGCAAAACCAGAGGATGAGGAAAGAAACAAAGAGGACAATCACAAAGAGAGCAATGAGCAGTAATCAGATAAAGCAGACATTTCCCATAAAATGGTTTCTCTAACAAGATTGTGGGGAAGTATGAATCCATCTAGATGCCTGAGAGCAATACAAATGTGAGTGCTGAAAAAAAAAAAAGACTTCAGACTTAAGTCTGACAGATTGATATCTGCCATGATGGACGAAGGAGCATAATGTGGAGGGACATGTCAGTGTGTCGGAGTGTTTAGTAGGAAGCAACTGGACTTCTCATCTTGTTTGAAGACGTTTCGCCTCTCATCCGAAAGGCTTCTTCAGTATTGAGGGTCAGTGCGGGAAAACCTGTCAGGGTGGAAATTATTTATTTTTTGACGAAGTACATGCTGAAAATTGATATGTTATATTGGGTAGGTTTGACATTAATCCCTTTCACTCAACAAGTATCTGATCTAAGATACATGTGATTCCACACATGTGAAAGGGCTCTTTAAATAATTCAGTCACAGGCATCAAAACACTTTTATTCCTTCAATTGGATTTGTCAGTGAGAAGTACTAGCAGATAATTTAATTGTGTCTCAAATTGGCCAGAAATGTGATTACTTGTCAAGGTAACATCCACCAAGAAGGCAAAGTGAGTCATCAGTGGGGCAATGATGGGATGGGGGTGCATGGGTTAGGTTTTTTTTTCATTTTTTATTCAATCAAAAAAAAATAAAAAAATAAAAAAATATTAAAACAAACCAGAATTTTTTTAAACTACCACTGTTAAAATGCCTAGTATTTATGGTATTAAATGACTTTCTTCAAATGAAAACTTGAAGGTTCTGATATGACCGGTAATTCTGCAAACATAAAAGCACAATTATCATCAGTGGTGATTGGCAGTGGTACAATATTTATAGTTTTATGTCAATATTTGGCCACCCCTTTATAACTAGCATGTTTTAATGATTTTTTTAATTGAAAGGATGTGAACGGTCTCTCTAGGAAAAGGCAAAAAGGACAATATTGCCAGCAAACATTAATGTGTAGTTACTCTTTATTCCATAAATTGAACCAAAAATATAAAACAGCTGTGGCATGTGCAAAAGTCACCTTCTTCTACAATTTTTTACAAGCTCAGTTCTTAGCTCGTTAGCCATGTCAACAGGTGTCATTAGGAAGTGGCAGCTGGTGTAAATTTAAAAGCTTTTAAATACTCTGACTCTTCAGACCTTGTGAAAACACTCAGCAACCATGGGTTCCACTAAGCAGCTGTGTAAGACTCTGAAAATGAAAGTTGTTGATGCCTACCTTGCGGGATAAGCTACAAGAAGATAGTGAAGCGTTTTCAGCTTGCAGTTCCCATTGTGCAATATGTAATTAAGGGATGGCAGTTGAGGGGGAACAGTGGAGGTTATGATGAGATCTGGAAGACCAATAGAATTCTGGGAGAGAACTGCTTGTAAACTGGTCAAAATGTCAAATAAAAACCCCCAATGGACTGCAAAAAACCTGCAGGAAGATTTAGCAAAGTTAGGAGTGGTGGTGCACCTTTCCACTGTCCAGCAATACTAAATAAAGATGGCCTTCATAGAAGAGTCTGTAAGACACAACTTTACCTGCATCTTCATCATAAAAGCCAACATTAAAAGTATGTAAAGGAACATCTACGGAAGCCTGACACGGTTTGCAAACGTGCTGTAGACTGAAGTTAAAATAGAACTTTGGCCACAATCAGCAACAGTATGTCCATCCATCCATCCATGGATGTCAATTGGGGTTGTTGTGCAGCCACTGGCACATGAAGCATTTCACAAGTAGAGGAAAAAAATGGATTCCACTAAATAACAGCAAATTCTGACGCAAACATGACACTGTCTATAAAAAAAACTGAAGCTTAAAAGAGGATGAACCCTATAGCAGGATAATGATCTGAAACTCAAGAGACGCAAACTGACGGTTTTGGAATGGCCATCACAGTACCTTGATCTAAACGTCATCAAAAATCTGTGGGTAGATCTTTAAAGGGCTGTGCATGCAAGACTACCCAAGAATATTGCAGAACTAGAGGTCTTTTGCAAGAATTGAAGAAAATCCCAAATGCAAGAATCTAAAGATTTTCAGCAAGCTACAAAAAGCGATTGCCAGCAGAAGTATCTGCTGAGGGGGGTCTCACTAAATACTGAGTGTATAGGGTCCCAAACTTTTAAAAACTTTTATAAAAAGTAACCATTCAATAATTTTTGCTGGTAATATTGTCCTTTTTTTCCCCATATCCTACAGAGATTGTTTGCATATTTTCAATTGAAAAAATTTTTCAAATATGCTATTTTTTCAAAGGGTGGCCAGATTTTGGCATATAACTATCATTGACTGAAACAGGAACTCTTAAAACATTTAGACTAACAGTGAAAACTTCTGGAAAATATTTATTAGCAGTGATAAACACATTTCAATAAAACATAAATCCGACATCAAAATTATTTACAGTCTGAACCTTTCTCGCCACACTGTTGTCCTGGTGAAGTGTCATCTACTGCAACAAATATCACCGTGCATAAGTTAGGATTCCCAGCTTGAAAAGTTTCCACAGATGAAGCATTCAGTGAGTGTTCTGGCTGATGTGAGGGCTCATAACAAGCAACCAATCAATGGTCTCCTCCAGGAAGCTCATGTTGTAGTGAGACGCTATGTTCCGAAACACTCTGATCTGCTCAGAGAAGCTCTATACATGAAAGCAAACAGGAAAAAAATCAATAAAAGATCAATAAATTACACTTTCATCACTAAATTCAATGATGTATTTGAGAATCGAAACCTTGGCTGGGAATGTGAGGTCAAAATCTCCAGCACATGCGCAATACAGGGGCATGTTTGCTTCCTTCACTCCTTTACATTTTGTGCACGCCTAAAAATCACACAATGAGTTAAAGATATTATTTGCTAATTGGCTTTTTGAGATACACTAAAAAAAACACGGATGATAACAGACGTTAGATATTTTCTCCAGTGGGACACAGGAATATCACAAAAGTATTATTTTAGAATGAAGTTTTCTCAGTTTTGTATAGAAAACATTTTACTCACCAGGTCCTGCAGTGTGTAGCTCATGAGTTTCTTCTGCAGAGCTTCCACCAGCGCCTTCTCAATAGACTCGGTCTCATACTGTGCCTGGCAGTTGGAGCAGAACCACTGAGCCAACAATCGATTCTGAGGAGAGAAAAAAAATCCAGTCATCTAACTTCAACTTTTTGGGGTTTAATAAGCAAGTGCCAAAACAACAGCCTTGTTATGGTTGGAATCGACGCTGCTGTACTCACTTGTGCCACAGATGGGTCCTTGCAGAGGTCGAGGTCACGGCAGAAATTGCAGTGGTGGCAGATGACCTCTGGCAGAATGTAGGAGTTACAGGGGTCACGGAACTGCGCTTCGTCTGAAAACTCTCCGACATCCACGAGACGCAGAAGGTCTCTCTTCAGCTTGTTCACCTGGTTCACTATGTTGGCATCTAGTGAAAGGACCTGAAGGCACAAAAGATGGAAATGCGGACATCATTCTAAAATTGTTCTCAACCGTGTGGTGAGAGTGAAATCAAATCTGGGGCTGCATGTATAGATTAGATTTTTTTTTTTTTTTTAAATGGATGTTCAAACCAGGAGACACTTGATTACTGTTGTTTTTAAAGTTAAGAAAATAACTGATATTAGATTTAAAGTGTTTTCATCTGCACTATAGATGTGTCATACAGATTTCCTGCTCTGTTATGTGAAAAAGATGTATTTTCAAAATAAAATAAAATAAAATTCAAATTAAATGTATTTGTTCATTCTGGACCTCCTGTCCAGCAGAGGAATGCAGGATATTATTAGAGAGGGAGGATGAGTTGTGGACCTCCAGGAAACACATTTTTCACAATTATCCCTCAAATGAGGTTATCCAAGATTTGTGACAAAGATAAAAGGAGGCAGAATATTTACCGGATTAATAATGAACTTTTACTGATTTAAATGAGAGCTTTGCACTGAAACAGTAACTTTTACTGGAATATTAATATAAATCATTTGGTGTTCAGCAAGTTTATTTAATCTCATGGTCTAGTGATGAAATTTTCTATAAGCTCTATACGACACTGAAACACTGAAACAGGCGCGCTGGTGATCTTGAGCGGGTGATCTTTGAAATTGTATTGCTACGTCTCCTCTTGTTGGACTCAGTTTTAAAGAAGGATCAAAATCAAAGCAACCAGACCCATCCTCTTTGTTAATCCATATATCTCTTGCTACATGTTGAAAACATTACTATATGAATAATAGCTGCAGAGGCCTTATTTCAGGAATATGCACGTTGTGATATGTATATGAGATTATGCAGACGAACTGCTACCCCAAAATTATTTAATTATTTAAATTATTTTGATGCAAAAAATATGTGATTATTCCAGCTGGTTCAGGTCTTATTGATTCATGATTAATAATGCATTCATTATAATTTTGTGTGCCGCGTGAAAAGAGCTTTACACGGTTCCTCTACTTGTAAATATACCTGGCAGACGTATTTGACAAACTCCAGTGCTGGGTTGTTGAGGGGGAGGTGGGATCCTGGCAGGACAGGGAACATCTCTGAGGACTGTGTCACATTCCTGGTGCCCGTCACCTTTTTCTGGATCTTTTGAGTGATGGTGAAAACGTTCTGTGTTAGCTCGCTGGACACGTATTCCTGAGAGAAGGAGATCATTCCTGTGGGGAAGAGTTTAAAAAAAGGATTTCTTTCTCAATGAAGTTACAGCTCCTTCTCCTAAGTTTAACAAAGTTGAGCTTACCAGGCAGAGCGCTCAGGTCCCCCACTGCCTGCTGGGAAGCCTGGCTGCCTCCACGTCTCTTGACTGGTGTTGCACCTGGAGCATTACGTCTCAACTCCTCTTTCATGCTGTGGTAGACCGCTGCAATACCTGAGACGATCATGAGGAAGTATTTCTGACAGGCGGCAGTCTGGGGCAGATACTGCATAATGTTCCAGTTACTTTCAATCAGGTCTTCCACATCATCTGCCTCTCCATCGCCCTCATCTTCTTCTGCTTCCTCCTCATCTTCATCTTCACTGCCCTCCTCATTTTCCTCCCCGTGACTCTTTTTCTTCTGTTTGGCTCCTTCCTAAAAACAAAAAAAAAGAAAAAGACATGAATGGTGTGTTCTGTTTTGTTCTGCTTATGCACGTTCTATAAAGCCAATGTGAGGAAGAAGATTTGCTTGAATCACCTCTCCGTACAAGATACTGGAGGGCAGCTTGCCCTTCACGCCGCCGCAGTTGGCTGGATCCATCCACAGCAGGAACTCCCAGCATCGCGAGAACGAGATGGACAGAGAGTGGAAGATCTCTTTGGAGTGGATGCTGGAGGAGAAATAATTTAACAAAATAAGTAACGATAGGGGAGACAGAAAGGATACATGAATTCATTATTTTTTTATGAAATACTGTGCTGTTTGATATTTTGGGTAATTACTGCTTTCAAAAGATAAATAACACGGTAAGATGCTCAGAGATGATCACTAGTAATACTGACAGTTTATAGCATTAATGCTCACAGTGCTGCTGTAATCCTGCCTTGAAGGTGACAGAAAATAGTGGTGCTAGCTGCAGTAAAATTAAACTGACTTAAATCCTTAAGTCCTAAGATATTGTTTGTTACATAATAAAATATTGACATATGGTCTTCATGACACCCTTTATTCTTTCCTTCCGATAGTTTAAATGGCAGTTCTCCTGTTTTAAATGTATTTTATGGAACTGGCTTCCAGTGACAAAGATGGCAACACAATCTATGGTAAACAACAAACTGCTTCTAATGAGTGATTAAGCTGCTTTTCCCCTCAGATTTTAGTGTTTTAAATTTTATATTTATATTGGACAAAAGGTTTTTTGTATACATACATACATTTATTGTATCTATATTTTGGATTTTTTTCTGTATGTATGTATGTATGGAGTGTTGCATAAATGTCTAGTTGTCCATAATAATGTTGCTAATCTTAAATATCATAAATTGTAATAATATCATAATATCATTCATCTTACAATGTAGAGGTACCAATAATTACCTGCTTTTCATGGCCCATACTAATGAAATAAATTCATATTTTTGTATTTTCAAACGTTAATAACCAGTAGTTTCTGCACACCTGAGAAAAACAAAGACTACGATTGAGTCAGCAAAAATTGATGATTGAATATCTCACAGCTCAAATACAATTTGATGCCAACATGTTTGGCTCCGTGGTCACGAGCATGACAACACTGTGCTCATGACTTGATAATCTTCTGTGTTTATTGGGGAATTGCAAATGTGAATTCCACTAAATACTATATGCAAGTGTGCATCTGCTGAGGCTTGATATCTGACCTGTTGGTGATATACTCTATGTAGCCAATGGCATCGTCTATCTTCCGTTTTTTAGTACACAATATGATCCTGTTGAAGTTTCCGTAAACCACAGTGGAGCCCAGACGCTTGAACTCGGAAATCAACCTGAGAGCAGAATGACAGACAGAGGACAACTCTTTAGCTTTTATGCATATAACAAAAAGAAGATAATTAAATTCAAGAATAAAGATGACAGCATTATGATGTGCATATAAAGGTGAATGTTAAAAAAATCCCAAAATAGGAGTTTTATGATCTGTACTATTATATATGCAAAGGAAATGTCTCGTGAATAAGAAAAAATGTGTGTCACAGATGCTTTAGCAATGAGATGATGCTGTGGCACTCACTGGAGAAACACCTTCTTCATCATGTTGTGCAGAGTGCGGTGCAGTGCAGGGTCATAGAGAAGAGAGTTGGGCGAGTGCAGCCAGCGGTAGAAGTGCATCACCTGGTTGTCTGCATAAACATTGTGATACTGCGTAATCTCTCTGACCCATCCAACCACCATGCTCTTCAAGATCCTGCTCGTACCAGAAGGGGCGTACAAAACAAGCGGCAGGTAAGGAAAACCCCAAAATGCAGCATGACAAGCTTCCTTTCAGTTCTTTTCACACCTGAACGTGTTGGAGCAGAGAGCGGTCTCATCATAGCTAGCAAGAGCACTAGCCCCCTGGTCCCCCTTCATCATATCTTCCAAAGAAGTCTGCTGGATCACATCAAAACTGACACCCAGACTGGCTCCGCCCTCCATGTCATTGACATGCTGTGACTGGAGGATGGTGTTCACTGCCAGGCTCTGCAGGTCCAACTCCACACACACTGAAAGAAACATGTGCACCATTATACACAAATACAGATACAATACCAAAACACACACTTGCTTTCTCCTCTTTCTTGGGCGCAGTCTTTGGGTACCTGTGGAGTAGCATCCTTCAGCATTGATCTCCACAGAGCCCCTGTCATCACTTTCCATGACAAG
>KV751322.1:10472798-10532020 GCA_001698575.1 Mola mola | reverse complement strand
TGTGGGTGAAAGCCACAGCAGGTGGTTGTGTTTCCGTAAATGTCTTGCCAGGAACAAGTCTGAGCCAAAGATGGACACATCCTGAGGCAGGTTCCCAACAGGTAAGTGGTAGTACCTGACAACCAGAGAAATTACATCAGCCTCCAAAGATCAAATAGCTCTCAAAACTAAATCTAAATGCCATCAACAGAAATTAAATGAACATCAGCGCTAAAGTAACAAAGCCAGAGGTTAGATTAGAGGTGTGACTAAAATAGTCGATCCTCGCCAGCCCAGCCCTCTTCGCAGGGGGAATATAAAAGTCACAGAACTAGCAGAGCATGGGCCTCACCTGGCCATATCGAAAGCCTGCGAGAGGCAGCTGTCCAGGTTGAGGTAGTGGCGAATCATGCGCCGGGCACCGTGGCGTTGCCAATCAAGCACATTGTAGCTGATCTCATCAACAACATGTACTGGTACAACCGGGAACTCGTCAAGCACGGGCATCCCCGCTGCCAACCGCCGCAAATCCCAGTTTGACTGCATGGCAATGAGAGTGGGCCCGCGACGCTCCTCCTTTACAGAACAAAAGACACAATTTGTGATGCCTGTGTAAATAATTGTCTTAAGATAACTACTGTCGATATTCAAATAGCTCCAATGGTGTTTTACCTTGTAGTTCAGCAGTATGCGTTGGAGTGCACGGTAAATGGCCTTAATGTCGTTTTCAGCTCGGACCTCAAAGTTGTGTTTCTCCGGAGGCAGGAGCTCCTCTGTCGTCTTCTTCAGGAGAGCAGTACGTTCAGCCGTGTAGAGGTTACTCAGGTTGGGCATCTGGTTGCTTCGGACCTTGAGGGATTAAAAATGAAAAAAAGATCTTAAAGTTGCTATATGCTGTAGTGAAGCGGTAAGTAAAATGGAACTTTAGAATCTACAACTAGGAAGACTTTATTGTTCTTACTGTGTCCAAGACAAAGATGCTGGCTTTGCGCTGAGATGGGATGAACAGACCAAACAGAGCCTTGTGACCCTGGCTGTGATGATACAGGTACATGTGGCGAACACTCCCTGAAAAGAGGACAAACACAACACAGTGACAGAATGCTGGAGGCCTTCACAGTAGGCCCAATATTAGCAATATCAAATTAATTTCTAAAAAGTTAAAATTCATACAGGTTGTAAAAGAGACAGGACTCACCAGGTTCCAGGTAGCTGAACTGGGCGAGAGACCTCATCTCCAAATGCTCCAGGTCAAAGGTGTCAGCCTCCCTGCCGGCTAGGTCCCTCACCGCATGTTTATTGACCATGCACATACACCCGAGCTGCACCAGTGCACGAAACAGCAGTGGAACCTGAAAGAGACTGCATTAATGCTGAATTTTCTTTACAATGACTCCGACCCTGTGAACACACAGAGCGTCAGGAGTGAGGTATGATGCACAGATGGTGTCCGTATACAAATATATGATACCTGTGTTTCATAGACTCCTTCGATGTCTGGGGCAGAGAGATCAGCATTGATCTCATTGATGTGCTCCTGGTACATATCCTCGGGTACAGAGTACTCATAGAGGAAGTAGACCATGTTGGAGCGAGGCAGCATGCGGTTCACCTGAAAACAAACATTTTCAATTAGATCATTGTGACAACACACACTTTTACAGCAGTTACAGAAACAGAATGGTTTTTTTGCGTGCCTTTTTGTACGTGGGTCCCTCTTCCTGTTTTGGGACTTTTTGATTGACATAGAAGACACGTGGGATGTTGAGTTTCACGCAGTGGAGGTCACTTCCGATCACGGCCCATAGCTTGAACAGACCTGGCTGACTGGTCTCTGCAATCTGAGATGACATTGTGTGAGAAGAGATACAGTGAGTTGCATATCTGTAAGTCACCCTGAGGAGGACAGCGAAGGTGCCTTCGACCCACCTGCACAATTTGCCAAGGCATGTCAAGGATGCTGCGCGCTGTCCTGCGCAGGAAGCTCCCCAGGCCGGTGATGGGGCCGTCCCTGATCACTCCTCCCCCCACAGGCTGAGCTTCACCATCCAGCAGCCTCCTTCTCTTCTTTCTGTCCTTCCTCTGCCGCAGTTGCAGCTCCCACTTCTTCTTATGGTAGCGCAGCCACACGAGACGCTCCCCCTGTTTACGGACACAATCGAGAGGGATTTTCTTTTTTTTATGTTTCGGAAATTTTTTAGAGGAATGCTGGAACAATTCTGAAACTCTCTTAAAATGCCTGTATGATTTCAATTGCCTGAAAAAGCAAGGGGGCAGCGCACTGATTCAACAGATAAACACTTCAAACTCGTGGCTCCTAGCTTACCCGCGTCTTCCCCATAGGCGGGGGTGGCCCCAGGATCTCTCTCCAGGACTGAGTAAGCTCCACATCCTGAGATTCCACCTGGCTGTCCTTGCCCTGGGAAGCCCGCTTCCGCTTGGTGCTGATGAGAATGGCTGGCTGCAGAGGTCTGGGAGGCATTCCGAAGTCTTCGATGTCTGCAGCTTGGCCTGCTTCAAGAGGCTGACGGGCCACCTGAGAGAGAAGAGGCCATTTACGAAACAACACAAAGTGCAGGGCTGTAAGGTGGGAGGTAACGGCGGGCCCCTGAGGGGAACAAACCTGTCTCTTGCCCTCACTGGTGAACAGCTCATTTATTTTCTTTTGCTTGTAGATGTCATTTTTCTCCAGAAGTTTCTTGTGAAGCCAGTCAGGATGCCTGACTCTGGATACTGGATTCTTCACCTGAACAAAAACAACACATTGTTTATGGTTGCATCAACCTGAGATGGACTGAGAAACCACTGAGAGGTGTTTGTACGCTCTTTCTGGTACGTCACCTGCTGAAGAGCCGCAGGGATAGTGATGATTTTCTGGATTGCGCTCCCCAACCGCTCGATATAATAACTCCAGTCAAGAATCTGAAATGGCCCGCCGTAAAATTATTTCACCAAGTCAACCAAAAGCTCCAAGTGCCCAAAATGCTTGTTAAAGAACTCACAGAGCGGATGTCCAAGTCGTGCAGGCTGGGCATCTTCAGCCACTTACGAAGGAAGTGCTTCTTCACACTGGGCTCTGCCTGGAAGATGGCCAGCGGAATGGCTCTGATGGACACAAACATGTCAGTTTCCAGCCATTTTGGTGACAATACAAAGTGCACGTTCTTCACTCGCGCAGCAAGTCAGACACCATTTTATATTTGATCCAGAAAATCCAGCATATCTATTATCACGGCAGTGCGGGCCTCAGTGCCCCAACTGGACAACACAGTTACAATATTTGAACACGCCAGAAACGCCACCAGAGGGATGGGCGAGGGGTATCCAGAGCCAGTGTTTTGGAGCATCCCGACACGCTCATGACAAAAATTGTGTCGTAACTTACTGAAGTCAGACTGAAACAAATGTTATTAATGTTATTAATGAGAGCATTTTTTCTCATGTGTTTCCATAATATCTGTATTATTAACAAATATTACACTAATGCCTATGGTTGTTTAGAGTGTCATTGATATCGTGTGACGTTTCACTACAACTTTTACAGCATTATTAGAATTTGCAAATTTGAAATATTGCGTTATCCATACAAACTATGAAAAACATTCATCTTTAAATTTGCTTGAAGGGATCTGTGTTCTTTTGCAAATTAATTACACTGAGTGGATGTCTGTAAGTGAGGAATTGTCCAAGAGTTAGAAACAGAGTATATTTTCCGCGCTGCCGTCTCACCTTTCTGTGACAGGCGAACCCTCCGGTTTTCGAGAGATGACATAGCGACAGCTCAGACCGGCATCTTTCACCATTTGGTCTCCCAGGAACTCAGCCAACCTCTTGGCTGTGCTGATGGAAGTAGATTTCTGCTCGCCATAGTCCTCTAGCTTCCTGGACATCGAGCGATTCTCTGAAATCAGTTCAAACAACTCTGCATCCGGCATGTTGGCAGCCTAGAAGACAGACAAGCAAATCTCAGTGTTTTAAGAGCATCTTGCAATACGAGAACGGTGTTGCAACATGTGACCACAGCTTTTTACCTTACTGTACAGAACGTCCAGCCAGTAGTCAGCCACTTTGGCCACAGAGGCGTACACCTCCTCCAGAGTGGTACCTTTGAGGAAAGCCTCGAACACAGATGACTGAAAAATCTTAATCAGCTGGAGCTCTCCCCTTCTCTTCACTTCAAATCCCTTCAGCTCAGCCAGAGAGCCATCCTCATTAAACACGGCGTACCTGTGATGAACGCAAACCTCAGATCAGCATCGTAATCTTTCACTTTTTTTTTACATTTTAACACAATGTTTTTCAGAGATCCATGTTTAGAATGCCGTTTTACCTTTTCTTCAGCTTCTTCCCCTCCTCTTTGGAGGCAGGCAGGATCATGGCCAGGTACGGCCCGTCCACCTCGAAGAAGATGCTGTTCTCGGACCTGGTATTGTACGTGAGGGTCGGGGGGTCGACCAGCTCGTGGTACTGATCGTTGGTGAATCCCTCCTTCACCATGATGTTCAGCATGGCCCCTGGGTAAGAGATGGTCACCTTGGGCTTCTTCGCAATACTGGTTTTCACCACAAAGTTCTCAGGGAAGGTGTTGGGGAGGACACACCAGATGCCGTCAGTGTCCAACTCAAGCGGCCGCCTGAGGAGTGAAAGTGAAACTGAATATACATACACAAAGGCAAAAACACTAATATGCTTCAGTTATTTAACAATTACTCTACACTCAAAAAAAAAAATAAAAAACACTGCGTAGGAGAAAAAGAATCTAATATTAAAACAATACAGTTGCATTCCTGAGTCGAACTTGACCTACCTAAAAGGTCATTTTCTATAATTAGGTATCGCATTATCAAGGATCTCTCACCCTATTTGTTCGATGAGCTCTCTGGCCTGAGTGATGATGTTGGCTCCAGTGAAGCACACGATGCCGGCCATCTCCATGGAGTACCAGCGTGCCCTGAAGGAGACACATACACACAACACATGGGATCTGATTCACAGCACAGACAGTTGTTCTTACTCTCCAAATTTTAAAAGAATTCTCGGATTTTCTAAGGATCTCCTTTTAAAAGTACGACAAGATCCTGGTGAAGATAAAAGTTATTCACAAAGCATCTTATCTCGTAAGACAAATGCTGAGGTGGAAAACTTAAAAACTTTTAAGATTTTTTTTTTTAAAGCAGAGGACAAAGTGACCGAGCAAATATGTGATAAAAGGTATTCTCCAAAGAGGAGCTGCAACTAACTACATTTTAAGCTATTATTTTTATCATAATAATGAACGTGTCAGCCAATTATTCTGACAATTAATCTATCAATCATTTACGTTGTGATTTAAAAAGAAAAAAATAGAGAAAAGTGCTCATCAGAGTTTTTCAGAGCCCAAGATGCCATCTTCAAATCTAATCCAATGGATAAAAGCCCGAAGATTCGTCACTTACTGTCAGAAATGAAGAAAAGTAGCAATTCCTAATATTCAAGAAGCTGGAACCTAACAAACGTTTAATAACTCTGTTTGAAATTAGACTGGGATCATATTTGATTATCAAAAATAGTAACTAATCGATTTGCAGCTCTGATAACTATCAACTTGTGAATAGGACAATCCATGACAGGCCTTTGAAACAGTGAGGAATGCTTTTCAAGAATTGTTTAAAAGTTACTCAACAATGACATTCATGACATAAAGTAGCATTAATTTAAGGGTTATTCATAATGACACAAATGTTCATAGTCTTGAGGGACTAAATGACCTATGAGCATCATTACAGGAAGTCTCAGAATAGTTTGAGAATACAGCCCCTGATGTTAATCACTCAGCGGAAGCTGATTTCAACACCCGCACAGACCTGAGGAAGAAAATAACTGGACAGTTTTGGCACTGAAACCTGTAACTGGCCTTACCCTTTCCTCATGACGTAGCCGTAGAAGGAGTTGAGGATACACTTGTGAGCCAGCTGAAGAGAGTCGTACAGGATCTCCATGTTTTTGCAGCGTTTCAACTCAGCGGCATCTCCGCTCTCCTGGGCTGCTGACAGTTTCTTCTTCCACACCTGCAGCAGAGGTCACACAAAGAGCAAGAACGCTGAAAGCTTCGACACATGCGGAAGTAGAGAACTGAGACAATGCATGGAAACGGCTGATTAATTGGAAATATAAGATAGACAGCTTTTTAATTGAATTCAGGAACGTACCTTGTGGAGTCCTTTAAATTCGTAGCGGCGGTCTCTGAAAGCTCGCACAGTATCGACATAGAAGGAGTTTTCTCTCTGGCAGATGGTGGTGACGCGCTCCTCCAGCCTGGTGACGTGGATCTTCTTGTAGGCTTTCTTGCAGTAGTCTGAGACGGAGAGAAGACAGGCTGACTCTGTCTGTCATTCAGAAAAAGTACGTACAAACGCAGTCGGTAGGAGTACCTGCCAGGCGCTTCTTCTCGTGCTTGGCCTGCTCCTCCCTGTTGAGGGCGTGGAACGCCCGAGGGGGGCCATTGGGGAAAAATGGCGGGAACTTCTCGGACTCGAGCTGCTGCTGGATGCGGTGGAACTCGCTGCGGCTGGCGGGCACTGGAGACAGGGGTGACGAGCATGAAAAACTGAAACTTTTTAAGCAACGGAACATTGGTAAGAAGAATGTGAACTTACTGATCTCCCCTCTCCACTGCCACTTCATCCTCCTCTGGCAGGTGGCGCCAGGCTTGTTGAAGTCACAGGCAGCACAAGTGGCCTCATCAACAATCGCGGATGGCTGTAACATTCGAAATTTAAGTGACAAACTCCTTTATCTATTTATTCGTTAATTTTTCTGTGGATTGCCTTTCACCTGCAGGCGGTTGGTGAGGATGATATTGGGGTACATTGCCCCAACATCCAGATGGTAGATGAGGGGGCATTCGATTCTGTTTGGAACCTCCTTCAGGGAAGTCAGCATCTTCTTGATCTCAGTACAAACCTGAGGAAACACCCAAGATTTTGTGAATTGAGGAATGCTACTGGGAGGGAAAGGATAAAATAAAACGGTAACACACCTCAGTAAAGTTGGTGACTTGCTCCAAAGGGATTTTCTCCTCCTCCTCGATGGCATGATGCATCGTCCTCTCGACTCGCTGCAGGAGGAAGTCAAAAGCCGCTGGGTTCTGTCAACACACAGCGCAAAGTGTCACACGTAGAGTCCAGAAAAAAAAGCAGAGGCAAAGCTGCAAGGTAAGCTCAGCTGTACCATTTTGAAACGGCAGGGGATGTCGCTGCGGAACACTCCCGACTCAAGCGCCTCTACGTGGCCCCCGACGTAGGTCTCAGAGTCCAGCACGTGGCCGTCGTCTGTCAGCTTGTTGAAGACCTGCTCCTGCTTGTTTGGGAAAATGATGTTGGCGTGGAAGGCCTGCACCATGAGCAAAGCTTCACACAGAGTCCCGGAGCCTTTCCGCAGCACCTGGTGACGGATGGGCACAAGGAAAGCAATTAGCAAAGTGCATTTTATTTTTGTGCATACAACGGACACAACGGACAAACCTCATCAGGCTCCATGGGGATGATGGTGCACAAAGCGAAGATGAAGGGGTGCACGTATTTCATGTACAGGTAATATGTAGCCACGGCATCAGACACAGAGTACGTGGCTAAAGTCTAACAAAGGCAGAGCACAGAAAAAGTCAATGAATTTGCAAGTGATCACTTATTAAAAAAAAATAACAGTAAACCTGTAGTCCATTTGTGTACCTGTGGCTCTTCAGTCGCCATGCGGCACATCTCCTCCGGGTCCAGCTCCACGGGGTCGTAGCCAAGCTTAGCCTTTGCTGCCGCCTTCAAATTATGACTTCCCACCGGCAGGTAGCTGTCTCTCTTTACCCACCTGACACGAGGAAGAATCAGGTCATAAAGATGATGAGTTTTTCCTTTACCAGATATCATTTTAATGGTGCAGGGGGTTTACAAACCGTAAGCAGTCCATGTGGATGGCTTGACTGGCCTTGTACTCTCCCTGGCTGTCCTTCTGGAAACCGATCTCCCTGTGCATGTTCAGTCCGTGGAGGGTGGCACGGGTCTCGACAAAAGGCCTTAAACAAGGGTAGAGGTGGAAAGGTCAACACTGCAGCAAGAGCAGCAGACGTGATCACGCTACAAAAACAACTCACCAGTCAAAGAAGTCTCCGTTGTAGGTAACAAAGATGTTTGGCTTGGTTTCCTGAACGTGATCGAACCACCTCTGAATCAGGGCCGCCTACAGCCAAAGACCAGACACCACAAACTAGTAATATACTCAACAATACTTGACAGCGCTACAGTTTTCATTGAAAGTCTAATATATGTACTGCTGTGCAGCCGCGTACCTCATCATCCTCATTGAAAACAGTGAAAGGCCCTTCGTATTCAGGTTTGGGAGTGAACTCAAAGTCTTCAATGTTCTCTGAGACAATCTCTCTGTTTGTGATCAGAAATCCCTTTAAAAAGGAAACAAAAACACTTGAAACAGATGTTAAAAACACACTAACAGCCAACTACAGGAAATCTACAGGAAATACGCTGCACCTGTCCATCGATCATATAAGAGATCATCATAATCTGATCGGTCTCTGCATCTGGAAACTTCAGGGGAAGTTTGGTGGTCTCTATGTCAAAAGCCAAAACAACAGGGTCCTGAAAAACAGCGAGAAACCATATTATATTCAGGTCACTTCCACACGCAATGCAGACAGATCCAAAGTTGAAGGACAATAAAAATCCTCTTACCGGTCTCTCCACAAGATCATCCCTCCGCACAATCTCTGGTGAGTAAGCGCTGCTCCTGTATCGAACATTGTACCAGTGAGCCTGAGACACAGAGGCGGCAAAGGTTACACCAGCACGTGTTTGGATCTCTCCTTCTTAAAACACCAGGACATAAATATTTCTTTACCACGTGGATCTTGAGGTCAATGGACAATCGCACATGGTAGGGCACGTCGTACTCTCGCATGTCCACTATGTTGTCCAGCTGGTCTGATATGCTCCTCGCCGTCCCCTCTTCGTCCGCTGAGGTCAGGTTTCCTCCTGATAAGGCGCTGTGAGAGGCACACAACGTGTTGACAGATCCATGTTAAAACTGGAAATAACCGGGCAAACCTTATCAAAAAGGGGGCTGCCTGTGTGCCATGGTACCTTGACAACATCGAGGTGTAGGCGTCATTCGATTGCTCCCTCTCTCTGTTCTTACGCACTGCCGGCGAGATCTCGCGCTTGACCTTGACCAGGTCGTCCACGGTGTTGAACGACATCTTGATGTAGTTTCTCTTCAGTCCAACCAGGTGGTTTGGCTGACACAGAGCAACATGTTCAGTGCTGCTGCGCTTGGTTTCATGCGGTTACTTTAGAACAGACATTCATTTAAAATTCTTTGAATGTGCCAGTGTTAGCCAGCTGGTTAGTCTTCCAATTGTATTACTTTAATAAGATGTTTTGAAAAAAATAAAGTAACTTTAAAAAAAAAAACCCGTGTTTGAACCTTGCTGAAAATAATCAGAGGGCAGAAAATATGCTATTTACAGCCACCCCCCCTCAAACATAATATAATTAACGACAAACTCATATGTATCAGTTACCAACTTAACTCCAAAACTACTGGATGGGTTTTCCTTTAAGATTTGTTTTCTGTGTAATGGCCTTGCATACGGGAATAAACGTTTACATTTTGGGAGATATCCAAAGTCAATCTGGATCTGGATCAGTTGCAATCACGGAAGTAAGACAAAAAGTACTGAACAGACTTTTATGTAACTTGTATGTATGTATTAGGTGTATTAGTATGTATTGTATGTATTAGTATGACTTGGCCCAAGAAAAAAAATGCGGCAGTTTTCTTGAGAGATCTGGAGCTGATCTGAATCATTATCTTGATAAATAAAATATGAAGCCTAGAGACAACACAGACCACGCAGAGCAACAGTAAACAGCAAGACCACAGTGCAGTAATACAGCAACAAGAAACACCTTTTCAACAAGACAACACAAAGTGCCTGCGATGCTGATCACAACTTTACTTGGGCATCTCTTTTCTAATATTACACTGAATGTAACCCATCGACGCTCTCAAAGTACACTGAAAACAAAGCTCACCAAGTCCAAATCCTCTTTTGGCACAATTTCCAGCTTTGCCACCTTTCCTTGGAACTTCTTTGACAAGTATGAGATGACTTCTCTCTCGCAGTTCTGTAAATAAAGCTGGCTGTAAGTAAAAGACTCTGAACATGTCTACATAACACATGAACCACACCGCAGACCCACCTTTTTAGTGGCAATGTAAAAATATGGCTTAAAGGGGAGGGCCACCTGCAGAGAGAGGGACTTGTTAGAGCAGTGGAGAGAATCCACATTTTCATGTGTGTAAAGTTCTTTGGCATCAGCTGTGTCACCTTAAACCTGTTCCCATCCTCCTGTATGAAGTAATAGTCCACTGCACTAATCATCCTCTTGTCCTCATCCAGGATCTCGGTCTACAAGTAGAAGAAAAAAAAAAAAAATCAAAATGTCAAATTTATTTCCACCTTCTCTCATCAATTTCATGCAGCTCAGACACGACATAGAGTAGACTCACAGGGTGCATATTGATCAACCAGCCTGTTTTCTCGCCCGGATCCTTCATCCGCTCGAAGCCGAAGCGGGCGTCCATCTCATCGGTGAACTGGCTGCGCTCCAGCCGCTTGAGGGCGGACATCGAGGATCCATCGTCCCTGGTTGAGACACAATAACAACAGCACAATGAGCTCATTGATTCCTCGTGTAGTTTAACCCGCTTCACAATGTCATATAACGTCGACTGGAGCTCCTTAAATCAAAAAACTGACTCACTGGTTTTCCTGCTCTCCTCCACTTTGTCCTCGGTCCGCCCTGTACCTTCCGCTGTTCTGCAGAACCATGTTCTGTCCGGGTCCACCGCCGACAACACCGAGTAATGAACCGACGGTCCCTCAGTGAAACCGCATGTGAGAGTTGTTATAAAGTCCTTTCGAGGGTTTATCGGCTGGTTTTCTCTGTTACTGTCACCGACGCGGCTGGTGTTTTCTTACTTTGGCGCGTTTCTGCAGTTGCCGCGATAGCAGCTCAAACAGGAACAACAGAGATCGTTTATCGAAACAGATGAATCACTCAACTCCGGAAACTTTGTATTGCTTTACAACGTGCGAGGACCAGAACAGCCACCGTTCATGCTGCTTTTATTGAAGTACAATTCCCACACTGGAAATGCAGCTGAGGTAAAAGCATCTAAGAATAATTGGTGAAATTAATGAAAATAATTTGAAGCATTAAAAGTAAAAGTACTCATCATAAAAAATGCTTTCTAGTTATTGACTTGCTTTATCATAGACCGTCGGATTCTTATAACCAATGTATTAATCGTACACAGGATTTTGTTACTGCAGTGTGTTCATGTAGAACAAAATATACCAATATACAAGTGCAACTTATGGTTATCTTCATATTCATTACACCTGAAGGTCAAATTTATTGAAACATTAATTGCAATTAAGAAGATAATTCAAAAGTGAAGCTGCAATTCATCAAACTAAAGAAATGAAATCAAGAGGTGTTCTGATATTAAAAAGCATAATGTTTAAGATTTCATTGTTGAGTCTCATTCTCAGTACATCATATACCGCCACTTTTGGTTGGTGCCTGGCCTGAAAAATTAAATATTTTATGACCTGGGAATGAGTCACAACATTTACAAAAGTGTCCTTTCAATGATTCAAATCATTATCAAAATTGTTTCTGATTATTTTTCTGCCTATTCATTAAATGACAAAGCCTTTCAACTGTACTTATACGTTTTCATATTTTTTACATTCAAAGGTTTTTTTTTATTTTCGATGTGGCCACTAAAGCTGTCAAATAACATGTTGGAGCGTTGGAGTTGAGTCAAAAACGAAATATTTACTCCAATTTTCAGCGTGGTAGAGAAGGAGAATGGCAAGAAAGGAAACAAAAACCTACTCATTTTGTCTCACAGTCAAAAATAATGTCTAATGATTATTTAACCTTGTAAATCTGGATTTTTTTTTTTTTGAATGACAAGAGGCAAGCAAGTTTGAGGCACTAGTTGAATTTTTTTCAGGAAAATCTAAGTTTGACAATCATAACATAGACTCTGATATGCGTTAGAAATCAGTAATTTGGTAAGAATTCTTACCTTTACAATATTGATGTCCCTAAAAATTCTCAAAAAAGAAACCTCCTCGAGGCAACTAGTTCATAATTCCATGACGTTTTCTTTTGTGGCTCTTTCATATTACTAAGTGTTCAGTTGTATATATCAGAGCTTTCCAAATATAAGTTCCCAGTCAAATGTTCTTTATTGATACTGAAATGAATCATCAGACACTGGTGGTATCTTAGTAATGGTAGCTATAATGTGCACACATGTAACAGAAAGTGTATGGAAAGGCATGCAACCATAGACGCATCATTATCATATAGATGGTGACGCTTGAGGCAATTGCAAGCACAATTTTGTTTTTTCCTAAAAACAAAATTAGAGGCCAGGATTCATGAGTTATACTGCAGCCTACCACCAGGGGGTGGGGCGGGGGTGATCTACGTTTCACCTTTGTTTCTGTTGTCCATCTCTGTATACACTCAGCGGGCATGCACATAACAAAGAATGCACACCATATCACGCAAAGTCCAATAATATTGAGAGTTAAGTGAGTTTGAGCCAATTTTTTTTTATCAGCTTTATTGTTTATTTGACGTCCATTCATCCTATTTTACTCACGGCAGCTCAAGTCTCAGCGACAATAACGTTGGCTCACTTATAAGAGTGAAGCATCTTCCACGTACACGATCTTCGAGCGCCGTCCTTCTTCCTGGGAGGAGCCTAAACTCCGCTCTCCACACGCCCACACATGTTCACTATTCCAGCCAGGAGGAGGTGTCGCGCCGCCTGGTGGTATGTGGTTGTCACATTTTGTGCCGCTGTCATGAAAATTATCGTGCTAAAGCTGTCGATAGCGGTGCGGTTCACTGTGGGCGCAGTTTGAGGCGTCGGAGGAGCCACACGGACTGTGGCGAAAAAGTAGTTTGAAGTTATGAAAAATATTCCGTCCTTCGGTTGACAGCTAGCCCGTTAGCTTGTAGCAGCGGCCACCACAACGACCGAAGGTGCCCGTTATCTGTTGCGGTGAGTGTGAATTACTCATTTTTACTGATTAATACAGGTTTTACACATTTATTTTGGCAATTAATACCTCACGTGAATGTCACTGATACGGCGGCACTGCGTCCCTCATCATCAAAGCAGGTTTGTTGTGTCGTTGAAAATGGTCTTCAGACGTTTTCTGTCAAAACTGACATGCTTTTTAGACCTGCTGTGCTGTAGTCTGGCCCAGCTTTAAAAGCAAAGTTTCCTCCATTATACGTTTATAATTCTCTGGAGAATACCCCAACCCTACACCGGCATGCGTCCAGCCCAGTTTGCGGTCCCGTTTTCTGTGGGACATTTTGAGTGGAGTCGCCTGAGATCAGCATGGACAAAGTCGACACACTTCTCCTGATAATGAAGTGGAACAGTGAGCTGTCATGTTGATTCCCTATCATTTAGATACTTGTGGCATCCAAAAGGGATTTTGTAAATTCCTTTAAATATTTGGCACATCAAATGAAGATTTATTTAGAGGGCTATTTTATTTTTTATGAAGACATAATTTTGTATATTGTGCATCATTTAAAAAAAAAACAAAAAAACACACGCCACAAGCGTTTATTTCATCTCACATCAATGTGGCTCCAGAGGACAAACGCCTCCTTGTCGTTGTATTGAATGCCTCTCTCACATGAACAAAATATTAATTTATTCGAAATACAGACTTTGGCTGACATACTTGCTTCACTTGGACTGCGTGAACTTTTAGTTTTCCATTTTTCCTTCTCAATTTTGCTGCATTTAATTGCACATGAATGTTGTTTGTGTGCATGATCATTCCGCAACCGCCTTCTCACCCTTCATTCCCTCCTTGATGACCTTTAGCCCAAATGAAGCGGCCACATTTGGATCTCATGTCAGCTGTCACAAACAGCTGACATGAGATGGGAAATACTCCCTGCAGGACCCAGATGGCATAATAATCTGCATGCATGTCTTAATTAATTCATCTACTGGTGTTGAAGTTGAGAAGATGGTGCATATGATTTTGTCCAGTCAATGCTTGTTCATAATCTGATTTGAACTGATTTACTCAATTTTTAGAAAAGACATTCATTTTTATGGCTCTATTCTTTTAGGCTTGAGGAGTTGTAAAAATAAGCCTTCTACATGTTCTTGCTTGTCTGTTGAAGGTGAGCCTAACCCACATGTCTAATCTCAAATTACCCAGCATGCCCCTGTCCTGAGAGACCTTCTGACCTCTGATCAGATCATGAGAAATGTCTTCACACCAGAATAGCTCAAAGATAATGCTATATGGCATGTTTTTCATCATTTCCTTTTAACCAAGGACAAAACATGTCTTAATAATTGGCTGTCTGGGTTTTTGAAGAAGAAAGAAACATTTATTTTTTCTTAAACACCTAATATAAACAAGCATTTGAAGGTTCCCTTAAGTTTGGTTATTAAGGAAATAAATATAGTATAATAATGAGATAAACTTCTCAGTTGTCTTTGGTGGACAAAGTACGTCATTGTGTCACAGTTACTGTGTATAATACAGTATCATATCAATGTAATACATTGTTAGGTTTATTAAATATTAAATAAAATGTTTGAGTACCACAAAATCTGTTGTATTACGAGGGGTTAAAGGAGTTTCTGACGATTTTCTTGTGTTGACTCTGTTTTGCTGTGTCTCGTGTGAAGTGTAATGCTTCCTGTTTTCTGTCGTTGCAGCCTCTGGAGAATGACTGTGAATGCTCCCGTTAGCACTTTTGGGATTATTCCTATGGATATCACTGCTACTGTGGAGGTTTAATACCAAGACCGTAGCGACGCCTATGGAAGGAGAGGAATCTCCATCTGGCTGGCGTCCACCACCAGCCGGGGAGGACCTGCCCCCTTCACAGTCCCATCATCCAGGCGAACAGTCCCATTCAACTATTTCTGCCTCCTCCACACAAAGTGAGGGTAACAGGCCTCAGGCCAGCAGTGCCTCCAGGGGTCTTGAACCCAAAACAGTCGACAGTGAGGTTCTGCAGGCTCCATCTAAGGTCAATTCAGGTTTAACACCAACCACTCAGGAATCTCCCAAAACCCACTTGCCAATGCGCAGCTCAGGGCCTGAGATGAGGGAGCGCCTCAAGTTCATCCTTGGAGCATCCGAGGATAACTCGTCAGACGAGGAACCTGTGGTGTCCAAGCCTCTGAGTGATGCCTCTCAGCCACTGACCTCAGACAACAAATCTTCTCCCCAGCAGGCGTCCCCCTCACAGCTACACTCCAGCTCCTCGGGTATCAAGTAAGAACCATTTTATCTCTGAGTGAATTTAATGTCAACCGTCCAGCCTCAGGAAGGTTTTCATCACTCTAGCATGTGAACACACACAGGTGAAAAGCCTGTTTGGAAGGTGTAACTCAGGCATGTGACGTATTGTAAGCATCTCACTCTGAACATAAACCAAGTTGTGTGCGCGGCTGTGCTGGCAACGTGCCCTCATGCTCCTGCTTGCCCTGTCTCCACAAGCTGTGCATTACCACCTGACCGACCTGCGTTATTGTTGCATGCCGAACACTCAGGCGCTATTATTAGAATAAAAAGGCCGAGCCCAATGACTTTGAGAACTGTGGAGTGACTCTAGGTCACAAAACACTGAATAAAAACAGGTTTAAATCCAAAAGTTTTATTTTCATCCGTTTTACCATAATACATAAAGGAGAGCTATTTTTAAAAGCAGTAATGATATATGATCTGATGATCATCGGTCAGAGGGGTTATCCAGTGCTCCTACGTGTCTATTTGCAGCCTGAAATGCTTAGTTGGATTTATACTCATATACATTTAGCTGTGTGTGCCAGTGGGACTGGTGGGAAGCCTCATGAAGGGGAAGGGTAAGAAATATTTACAATCACCTAGTTGCAGTTCAAATGAATAGTTTGTGTATAATTGTGACCAGTCACATGGGTCTGCAGATTATTTTGCTGCTGATGTGGGACTAGAAAGGGAAGAAGCGCTCGAAAGGGACATTTTGTGTTTTCGTGTCTCATTTCCTATCAGGGACACGGGACTATACGCAAAGTAGGCTGTATAATGGAGGGACTTTTTCCCAGGTCTCCGCTAGAAAGTGCCATGTCACATTAGATAGCGCTCTCTGTAACATGATACTTTTACTGCAGTGTTTATATTGTGCCCAGATATGACATGCTTACAGTGGCAGAAATGATCAAAAAATGTACCAAAGTTGATACTGGAGAGGTTTCAGCAGACATTGTCAGTTTGTATACAGGAAGTATTGCTTGTGGGGCCATAAGTGGTGAGGTAACCGAAGAAAGCTTATCCTGGCAAGTGTAAGTTTAGGGAAATTCAAAAGAACACTTCCACAATGTTTACTCTGCCTCCGCCTTATAAGGCAGTACTATATTAAGCAGACATCTGTAAGCACATGTGGACTCGCTGTGTTTATTAAATTGGTACTTGTTGTTAGTTCGGCACCGTACATGCGCCCTGCCATGTCTCAAGTCTTAGAAAAAGAGGAAATGGATCAATAGTGAATGACAGCAGAAAAGGTTATCAAAAAAATTGCAATCTGTATTTCCTCAGTGAGCAGGTTGGGTTAAGTTTAAAGTTTGTACACACACACACACAATATTGTATATGTCACTTTTGCAACAGCAGTGTTTCTGTATATCTTAATGTGGGACAGAATCTATATGATACTGTTGGTGGTGCAATTAAAGCAAGACTTTGAAATGAACGTGGTATGAGATAGATGATAATTATGTTATGTTTACCATCGTCTAGTTAAGTTATTACAGTATTTATTCAAATTGTGCCTGAAGGTTTCTTTGTGTTTGCTGTCTTAAAGTTTATGTATATTACAATATACATAAACACTAGTGGTCTTGAGATTATCACGACAGTGAAGTTCAGTTTTACTACTTAAATTTAATAATTTAGACTTTGTAAAAATCTGTACAAATCTGCAGTCAAACACATGAGATTATCCACTTCTGTCAACTGTTGACACTGTTTTGAATGTGATTATTTTATTGACTTCGGGAGCCAGGTAGCATTATACCTCATTGCTCATTGACCTCATTATTGACTATAAGGGTAGAAAAACACTCCATTGAAATCTCTCAATAATTTAAACACTGACTATTATGCATGATCATAGTAAACTTGGAAATTTACAGTAAACACGGGGGCTGTAGCTCACTCTCAGTAATCTCATGTGACTCAAGACCATCCCAAATTTAATATACTTAAATTAATTAAATGTAATTGAATAGACATTTAAAGACAAAATTCACAATAGAGTACTGATGTAAATTTGAAATTACCAGCTATCGCTGCAAAATTGACAACTAGTAATGCTGTAACTGGTGGAAACAGCTTCATTATGTTTTCGCATGTTAATGCACCAAGCTGAAACACATTCACTTTTGCTTTCTCTGCTGTGATGAACATCCAAATAAAAAGCTCTCAGTGATAGTTCTAATCCCTGTAGTTCTGTAGTGTTGTTCACATAACAATTGGTTGTCAACTCTTTTCCCTGAAGTGCAGTGGTTATGTCTAATTTTGAAGATAAGATCATAAATTAGAGGGCTGGCCCACAGTCTGTACGCCTGCTGAGCTGAGAGACTGAACTTTGACTTTGGTTTTTGATTTTTGATCAGTGCTGTGTTGTTCTCTTGTTGTAGTTACCACATTTAGCAGTTTGCACTGTTAGGCAGCTGGTTCCCGCCATGCCTGGAGAGGAGCTCTGTTTTCTGTCGCTCTTGTTGGGCTGTAGCGTGTTGAAGGACAATCAGCAGCCTGGATTGTTTATAATATGTTGGAGCTAATACGCAGGACAGGACGCACGCATCTAATTGTGTTTTGCAAGTGAGCTAACTGAGAGCTATCCACTGCAGACCGAGCATGTCTGGTCTTCATCTGGTGAAAAAAGGACGTGAGCACAGAAAGATGGACTTACAGAGAGACTTCACTGTGGCCTCTCCTGCTGAGTTTGTCACCCGGTTTGGTGGCAACCGTGTCATTGAAAAAGTAAGAATACAAAAATCCATACTGTATTTTTTTTTATTTCTGTCATTCTTTGGGCTTGACAAACAATCTCTATTTGTGTTGCAGGTGCTAATAGCCAACAATGGCATAGCTGCAGTCAAATGTATGCGCTCTATCCGTCGCTGGGCCTACGAAATGTTTCGCAATGAAAGGACGATCCGTTTTGTGGTCATGGTGTCCCCCGAGGATTTGAAAGCTAATGCAGGTTATTGTGAGCTTGATGCTTGTCATCTCTCTTTATTACCCAGCCGTTATGACCAAGCAGTTATCTAAGTGAGTGAAAGGCACTAGAAACTGTGTCCTATCTGTACTGTAAGTCAGCTGTTTAGACCAAACACCAAGTGCCATAGAAAATGATTGCCTGAAAGTTAATGCTGAATGACCTTTCATATGTTTTCTCCCCACAGAATACATTAAAATGGCTGACCATTATGTTCCTGTACCTGGTGGGCCCAACAATAACAACTATGCCAACGTAGAGCTGATAGTGGACATTGCTAAAAGAATCCCAGTGCAGGTTCTCTTCAGCATGTACCTGGACCTAATCAATGTCACGTACATTTAAAAGAAACTGTGCTAAATGACAACATATCTGTGTTGTACAGGCTGTGTGGGCAGGATGGGGCCATGCCTCAGAAAATCCCAAACTACCTGAACTGCTGAACAAAGCAGACATTTCTTTTTTAGGTAAAATACACTTTGAAGCCTTAAATGTCATTTTCATGCATTTTATTGCTCTGTACCTGTATTAGATGTCACTATTAAATGACTGCTCCTCTCTCAGGCCCGTCCAGTAAGGCCATGTGGGCTCTAGGAGATAAGGTTGCTTCTTCTATCGTGGCTCAGAGTGCTGACATTCCTACTTTGCCGTGGACTGGCTCAGGTGAACTCATTTCACATGATTTATAGGACAGTACCACAAACTGCACTGTAGACTCTGAGTTTGTACCTGTGCAGTGGTATGGAGTGATTTCATGCTCTATTCTTATGTGCCTCATTGCTCCAGGTCTGAGAGTGGAGTGGGCAGAGGAGGACCAAAGAATGGGAAAGATAATCAGTGTTCCTATAGAAGTCTACAAGAAGGGCTGTGTTCAGGATGTAGATGATGGGCTAGCAGTAAGCATATTTACAAAAGGAGTCATAATAATATATACACATTTGATTATTATTTTTTTTTCCTAAATCATTCCCTTCAAACATCTTTAGCTCTCCTGTGTTTCATTGCAGAGGGCGGAGAGGATTGGCTATCCGGTAGTTATTAAGGCCTCGGAGGGCGGAGGAGGAAAGGGCATCCGTAAAGTAGAAAGTTCTGAGGATTTTCCAGGTTTCTTTAGACAGGTTTGTGTTGTTACATTTAACAACCTAATGCTGGACTACTTTGTGATTTGAAACATGCTCTAGATCTATTTGGCACAAGTTTCTTTTTGACTGCAGGACATTTATGCACACTGGGTCGACTGAGAATTATCTATAGTGCCATGTTCCATTTTCGTGTTTATAAAAATGTAACGTTTAAAACACATTTTACTTTTACTATAAGAATTAAATATCATTTATTCTAAACCAAACTTGGCATTCAAGCTTAAAATTGTATGTACATATGTCAGTTTTTATTAATTTATTTAGCAGTGCTTCAGTTTTCATCACACTGAAGAACAAAATTAGGTAAAAAACAAACAAACATCTGAACGCCAGTATGTTTGTGGGAACAATAACAAATAACTTCATTATTAGATTTGGTCATAAGCTCATGAATGTTACATAATGTAAATAAGGCCTAATAAGTTCCCTCTAAATTCCAGTTTTGATGATATGGCTGGCTGTTGTGGCTGGCCCCTCTCTGTAATGTTTAACAAACAAACCTGATTTGTTCAGGTGCTTGTTGTGGTGTTTATTAAACAAAATTGGTCATCCACATACAGTATGTTCTGCAGCAGGGTGCATACATTAATAAGAGCCCATTAATTCAATCTGCAAGTTTTTGTGCAAATTTTCTATGCTTGGCATAAAAAGACTTTTAGACCGTTGAATTTGATGTGATTCTCGGTTTCTTTTATTTTGAGCGCAGGTTCAGACAGAGGTACCCGGCTCGCCTATCTTCATCATGCAGCTGGCTCAACATGCAAGACACCTTGAGGTTCAGATTCTCGCTGATGAGTATGGAAACGCCATCTCTCTGTTTGGACGAGACTGCTCTATCCAGAGAAGGCACCAGAAGATCATTGAGGAGGCTCCTGCCACTATAGCTGCTCCATCAACGTTTGAACAAATGGAACGGGTCCGTTTACATCACTGCTTATGTTTTTTTCTACTCGTTTATTGCAAAAATCATATTCATGAGTATTTAACACAAATACTCATCGATTTTTGAAGAAATTTTGTTTTGTAATGGTACACAATTTGTTTTACCTGTCTTACTGACCTTACTATTTGCTCTCCCTTCACCATTTTGACTTGCTCTAAACTTTTTTATACCACACACAGCTCACCTCGCTGACATAGGCTCAGAGTGGTTTTGTGCTTTTGTGGAGGGGCAAAAGCATGCCTGGCATTCTCAACACATGACAAAATCAGAACATACGTACTAAATAGAATGTGGCAAAATAATTTCCTTTTACATACTATATTTGTGATTGTTGGAGGCCAATATTACACAGCTCTGGGTGAAATGTGACATTGCTGTCTCTCCTTTTTGGCCCAGTTTGCTGTGCGACTAGCCAAGATGGTGGGTTACGTGAGTGCTGGCACTGTTGAATATCTCTTCTCTGAAGACGGAAGTTTCCACTTCCTGGAGCTGAATCCTCGGCTGCAGGTGGAACATCCCTGTACGGAGATGATTGGAGATGTAAACCTTCCAGCTGCCCAGCTTCAGGTAAGCCTGTCACCTGACACAAAGAAGAATTATATCAGTGCTAACTATAGCCAGAGATCCAATCATTTACACTCAGTGTTTCATCTCTGGTAGATTGCGATGGGCATCCCCCTTTATAGAATTAAGGACATCCGCTTACTTTATGGAGAAGCTCCATGGGGAGACACTGTAATTGACTTTCAGATTCCAGACTGCGTGCCCAGCCCGAGAGGGCATGTCATAGCTGCTCGGATCACCAGTGAGAACCCCGATGAGGTAGAACTTAATTAAATCAACAAAAAACACAGGTTTGTTAACGGCCTTCAGTTGTCCTTCTGACTTGTCGTCCTTGCTCACAGGGCTTTAAACCAAGCTCGGGCACCGTCCAGGAGCTGAACTTCCGCAGCAGTAAGAACGTCTGGGGTTATTTCAGCGTGGCAGCAACTGGTGGGCTGCATGAGTTTGCAGACTCACAGTTTGGACACTGTTTCTCCTGGGGTGAAAACCGTGGAGAAGCCATTTCGTAAGCCTTTTCTCTTTTGTTGTTCCAATTACAAATGATCTTTAAGGAGTCAAATCATTCAGGTGTCAACTTTGAAGCTGCTGTCAGCAACGCTGTTTCTGCGGCCATGATTTGAGGAAACAATTTGGAAAAAACTATGAACAGGCAAACATTGTATTGAAACATAGAGTACATGTGTTTATCAGTGTCATGTTTACCTTCAGGAACATGGTGGTGGCTATGAAGGAGTTGTCCATCAGAGGAGACTTCAGGACCACAGTTGAATACCTCATTAAGTTACTTGAGACAGAAAGCTTCAGAAACAATGACATTGACACTGGCTGGCTGGATCATCTCATTGCAGAGAAAGTGCAGGTATGACAATAAATATCTTACTCAATTAATGCTTCCAGGTCTAGGTCCCTGGTCACTCAGTTACTCTGTAGTTTCTTTGCTTTCTAACGCCACATGCTTGTCCTGCAGGCGGAGAGACCAGACACCATGCTGGGTCTTGTCTGTGGGGCTTTGCATGTTGCTGATGCAAGATTCAGAAAGAGCATGTCTGACTTCCTTCATTCACTGGAAAGGTCAATTGACAACGTCACTTCTTCCTAATGTTCTATTCCTATTGTATGTGTATATTATTGATTTATAAGAACATTATCTGCCACATCTATAGAGGTCAAGTACTGCCTGCAGCTAGTCTCCTTAATTCTGTCAATGTGGACCTGATATATGAGGGAGTCAAGTACTGCCTTAAGGTATGCGCTTTATTCCATCCACACAATCCGTGTTTGCCTCAACCCTGTCTTTTAAAACCGATAATTATAACCTCTCCTGCCTGCAGGTGGCTCGTCAATCCCCAACAACTTATGTCATCATTATGAATGGCTCCAACATTGAGATAGACGTCCACAGGCTGAGCGATGGTGGTCTTCTGCTATCTTATGACGGCAGCAGCCACACCACCTACATGAAGGAGGAAGTGGACAGGCAAGAACTCTCAGATCTGTCGATCTGAAATCATCTGCTTGTTCAAGTTACAATTTTTTTTCTAAATCGACTCATCTCCGCAGCTACCGCATCACCGTTGGCAACAAGACTTGCGTATTTGAGAAGGAGAAAGATCCCACGGTGATGAGGTCGCCCTCTGCTGGTAAACTGCTTCAGTACATGGTAGAGGATGGAGGTCATGTTTGTGGAGGAGAGATCTATGCAGAGATTGAGGTGAATGTAGCAGGTTCTTTATGGTGAGGTTTGCTGTGTGTTTTTATTGACTAACTGTTTCTGCTGTGATTTTAGGTAATGAAGATGGTGATGACGCTGACGGCGCAGCAGTCTGGTTTTATCCACTTTGTCAAAAGACCGGGAGCAGTTCTGGAACATGGCTGTATTGTGGCCCATATGGACCTGGATGACCCTAGCAGTATACATCTGGCAAGTAAATTTGTGATCCGTAATTGTTAGAATTTAAACCGTTTTGATGTGCGAGACTTTCAGACACATTTTGGATTGAGGTTGTCTAGATTTGCTCTTGGGTAAGCAAGTATTAATAGCCATGCGTTAATTGCGGAAAATACTAAAATCTGTCATCTTTCACCTCCTGTCATAGGTGGAGCTCAACACAGCCACGCTGCCTTCTCAGCAGCCACTGCCTATCATTGGGGAGAAGCTCCACCAGGTGTTTCATAATGTGTTGGAAAACTTGGTCAAAGTCATGGATGGCTACTGCCTTGAAGAGCCCTACTTTAGCACCAAGGTACATAACAGGGTTTCTGCCCCGACATATTCTAAAATTATACCCTCAGTTTCCTTATATGTATGTGCATGTTTATGTCTGCAGGTGAAACAGTGGGTAGCTACCCTCATGAAGACATTACGAGACCCCTCACTGCCACTGTTGGAACTCCAGGAGATCATGACAAGTGTGGCAGGTCGCATTCCTCCTAGTGTGGAGAAAGATATTCGTAAAATCATGGCCCAGTATGCCAGCAACATTACCTCTGTCCTCTGCCAGTTCCCTAGCCAAAGGGTGAGAGAAGCACAGTGATATGACTTCTTCTGGATACAGCCACACAGTGATGTTTTTTACTATTTCAGATAACAACAACATGAGACAGGAGGGAATAAAGTCTAAGAATTTTAACACAGCCAATTAATTAGATCTATGAAATGTTAAACATTCATTACTCATTACTCCTAGCCACTGTCAACTTAAGGTTTGGCTTAGGTGTGCATAATTTCCCAAATGATGAACTTCTTTTAAAAATAAAAAAAATGTAATCTTTTTTCTTATTGTATAAGCAATGAAAAGCAGGTAATTATGCAAATATTAAAACTAATAACTTGTATGTAATAAATTATTACAAACTTTCCTTTCATTTATTCAAGATTGCAAATGTTCTGGACTGCCACGCAGCAACCCTGCAGAGGAAGGCTGACCGAGAGGTGTTCTTCATGAACACTCAGAGCATTGTTCAGCTGGTGCAGAGGTTGGTATTTTTTTTTTGTAAAAAAAAAAACATTAATATGTAACACATTACATGATACTGTTATTTCATTGATTAGCCTGTGTTTGAATTTGATTGGCACAGGTACCGCAGTGGAATTCGTGGCTATATGAAGTCTGTGGTTCTCAATTTGCTGAGGCGATTCCTGCAAGTTGAGACGCAGTTTCAGCAAGGTGACTTGATGTGAATATACTGGAAAAAAAAAAATGAAACCTCTATTTGAGGCAATCTTGGTCATTATACTATTTTGCTCTCACAAACAGCTCACTATGACAAATGTGTTGTCAACCTGAGAGAGCAGTACAAACCTGACATGAGTCCTGTGCTGGACTACATCTTTTCCCACGCCCAGGTCTCCAAAAAGAACATCTTAGTGACAATGCTCATAGTAAGGCCTTCGTTACCCTCAATCCTGCCACGCATACATTCAGCAATCCTCCCAATGCTGATGATTTATTGAAAAACACACTGTATGCTGTGTAGGACCAGCTGTGTGGAAGGGATCCAATGCTAGCAGATGAGCTGATGGCCATTCTGACTGAGTTCACGGAACTCAGCAAGATGGAGACTTCAAAGGTTGCCTTGAGAGCCAGACAGGTAACTGCATTATTGTTTTGACAGGGTATTCAGAGAGAGAGAATTACCTCAAGTTGAATTCCAGATCAGTTTTTATTGTTGTATTAAACACTCTTTGTACCTATCTGTTTTTTTCCATTTGTATATATTTGATATCATTTGTAAATGTGTCTTAGGTTCTGATTGCCTCCCATCTACCATCTTATGAACTGAGGCACAATCAGGTGGAGTCCATTTTCCTGTCAGCCATCGACATGTATGGCCACCAGTTTTGCCCAGAAAACTTAAAGGTTAGCCTTTTGTGGAGGACTGTTGCTGTTATTTGCCTTTTGTAGTCAGCTGGATTATCATATTAATAGTTTTCTTCTTTGACACAGAAACTCATTCTCTCTGAAACTTCCATTTTTGATGTGTTACCCAATTTCTTCTATCACTCCAATCAAGTTGTCTGTATGGCTGCCTTGGAGGTATGGTCAGCAGATTCACATCAAGGAGTTTCTCTACAAATTGTTATTTTTATTGAAAGTTGACATTGACCTGTCTTGATTTCAGGTGTATGTGCGTAGAGCTTACATTGCCTATGAACTGAATAGCATTCAGCATCACCAGCTGCAGGATGGGACCTGCGCTGTGGATTTCCAGTTCATGCTGCCATCGTCACATCCAAACAGGTAACAGGTTTTTGTCACAAAACTACCTGGATAAGACACTCTAGTCATAGATGAATAACTCATGTATCATATTGGCCTTATGGTTCAGTAAAGATGAATTAATAAGCCTACTCTGTACCCAGTGGTGCAGGTGTAGAATGGCCTGTAAACCTCTGCTGTAACTGCTTACGGCTAACTTTGACTGCAGACTGATGTTACCCACTGGACATTAATGTGACTACGTACCACTTTGTAGAGTTGCTTTAATCCAATCATAATGCTTTGAGGTAGAGGTATGTTTTGATCATTCACTGCTGATGTTTGCCTGTCAATCATCTGATTTCAGAGGGAGCAGCCCTACTCTGAACAGGTAGAGTAAAGCTCCTCCCAACCAGTCCAACCACCCGGTCATGTGTTCCTCTCACAGCAATGCATGTGGAATGCACTGTGTTGCTTTCCTTCTCCTGTCCTGTGAAACCAGAAACAGTCATTTAAGGACTCCTCTAACAAGTCCGTCTTAATTCACTATTTAGCTGAGCTTCTCTTCGTCTTTTTGTTTCTTCTGTCCACGTGCAGAGCAGAGGTTTATGTTTAATTTATGCCAATTTTATAATTATAATATTAAATTATATGCCTGCGATTTGTTGATTGCCACCGAATGGGAAGCCTCTATTATCTAGCATCAAATTTTTGATTCTTGAGTTGCAACTTTCAATCAGATTCAAGAACAATGGCTCTTGACAACCACAATTTATCATCCCTTTCTATTCAATACATGAAATTGAACTGTTGACCCTATGTGATGATAAATGAATTATATCATAGCTTATATAAGGGTGGTCAGAACTGGTTGCTTTCATGAAATGGTTTGGAACATCGGGACTTGCTTTATTGCTCTCTGTATGAATATTTGTAATTTGCTCAGTGTTTTTTCTGAAGCAGGCCTCTCTGCGTGATCATTTTGTAGTTCTGTCTTTGCTGTCACTGTCTGTCTTCCTGATTTTTAGGGTTCCTGTTCCAGTCAGTGGGTCAGGCCAGTTTAAAATGAGACGGCAGAGCAGTGACCTGTTCCTGGATGGAGCCCTGTCTCCACCCTGCCAGCGCATGGGCGCCATGGTGGCCTTCCAGTGCTTTGATGATTTCAAAAGGTCTCTTTGAAATTGATGATAATTCCTTTTTTTTCTCTTTTAAGTGAAAGATATAATCAGAAATATTTGTTGCCTGTTGATTTCTATCTTTTTCTTTTGCAGGAATTTTGATGAGGTCCTTTCCAGCTTTGTAGAACCGCTGTTAGAGAGCACATCGTTCTCAGAGTCCTGCTCCGGGCTCTATGAGGAGGACAACTTCAAGGTGAGTGTTGGGTGTGTAAAAGTTGTTGATATTGGTATCTCTTCTGCCACAAGCCTCTCTTATATCCACTACAGAATGTGAGGGAGAACCCAATCCACATCATTAATGTGTCCATAAAAACAGCAGACACAGAGGATGATGATGCCTTGGTTACAGCCTTCACTGCCTTTGCCCAGATAAAGGTCAGCTTAATATCAGTTTCTTAAGACATCTACACGTGACTGATTATTAAGAATATAACATGTTGTTTCATTTTTCAGCATTGATTTGAAAATTATGTGGTTTTCTTTTTCTTTTTTTCATAGAAAGCTGTCCTCTTTGAGTATGGAATCAGGAGAATAACATTTTTGATTGTACAGAAGGTAATTTTTTCAAAGTACATTATTGTTATTATATGATTAACTACATAATTTGTCTATATTCTTTATAAATTCTGTACAGGATAAGAACATAAATGGATCTCAACTCTCTGCTCTTGGCCAAAGTTCGTCGTGTCTTTTTTATGTATAGCAGAAAATAGAAATTAAATTAGAGAGCATAGACCTCTGATAAGAAAGGAAAGATAAGAAATCACACATGTAAATACCTCTACAAAAAATGTATTATTATTATTATTCTTTTTGGCAAATATTCTGTGCATCATTTGTAGAATTCAAAGCAAAAATGTTGAAATTGGTCTTGCAATGGTGAAGAATCCTTTTAAAAATTCCTGTATCCAGACGGTGTCAGTTGTTTCTTTGGCAATTTCTGACCTGTTCGTAAAATCTCATCCAAATTTGTCCCTAACAGAGTTATTTATCCTGTTAAAAAAACTAAAACACAAAATAATGCCTGTAAAAATATTTATACAATATACTGTAATTAGAGACCAAGTCATTGTTTATGATATACATTTTCTATTTATGGGGTTACTACAGCACTTATTAGATATGTCTTTGTTGCTTGTTATCTGATTATTATCTGATGTATCTTTTTGACAGCGAGAGTTTCCCAAGTTCTTCACTTTTAGAGCTAGAGATGGGGTAAGGTATTTTTTCACAGTTTAATAAATACCATAACTGTAGTATTGATTAATCAAATTGCAGCTAATGAGCTGATACCGTGCTGACTAATGAGCCACTTATGGCTGCTCCAATCTGTGCCTCTCGACAGTTCCAGGAGGATCGTATTTACCGTAACCTGGAACCGGCATTAGCCTTTCAGCTGGAGCTAAACCGTATGAGGAACTTTGACATGACAGCGGTTCCCTGTGCCAACCATAAGATGCACCTCTACCTCGGTGCAGCTCGTGTGCAGGAGGGGGCTGAAGTCACAGACTACCGCTTCTTCATACGTGCCATCATCCGCCATTCAGATCTGATTACAAAGGTCAGCAGAGCAACTGGAAAATTCATTTAATGTTACATTTAATGTTTTTCCAATGTCACTCATTAAAGTAAATGTTTTGGCAATGTTGGTTTGGTGAAATTTTAGGAAGCCTCCTTTGAATACCTTCAAAATGAGGGAGAGCGTCTTCTTTTGGAGGCCATGGATGAGTTGGAGGTGGCCTTCAGCAACACCAGTGTCCGCACGGACTGCAACCACATCTTCCTCAACTTTGTCCCCACTGTCATCATGGACCCCTCTAAAGTCAGTGTAAAGCACTCAATGACCTGACTATTCTCTCTCTTCTGAATGGAGGTGTGAATAGTTGCTGATTTACTTGTCAGTGGCCTTTTATCATCCTTTTCCTCTCCGTGCTGCCTTCAGATAGAGCAGTCAGTTCGATCCATGGTGATGCGCTATGGCAGTCGTCTGTGGAAGCTGAGGGTCCTGCAGGCCGAGCTGAAGATCAACATTCGCCTGACACCCACTGGGAAGGCCATTCCTGTTCGCCTGTTTCTCACTAATGAGTCTGGCTATTACTTGGACATCAGCCTGTATGAGGAGGTCACTGACCCAAGTTCAGGACAGGTGAGGACAGTAGCCTTCATCTTCTCAGCATTTTGTGACATTACATGTGAACTGTGTGATAATGTGGAAAATTTGCCCCGTTTACAGTTCCATGATGAAATGAGTCACGGCTTAACCTCATCTTTCTCTTTCCAGATCATGTTCCAGTCATACGGAGATAAGCAGGGTCCTCTTCATGGCATGCTGATCAACACTCCATATGTGACCAAAGATCTGCTGCAGGCCAAGCGCTTCCAGGCTCAAACTCTAGGGACAACATACGTCTATGACTTCCCTGAGATGTTTAGACAGGTAGTGCTAAGTTACTGGTTTTCTTCCTTTTTTTGGTTCACAAGATTTTTGACTCATACTGATAATCTTGCTGTAGGCCCTGTTTAAACTGTGGGGACCAGGGGACAAATCACCTAAAGATGTTTTGATGTGCACTGAGCTGGTTCTGGACCCTCAAGGTCGACTAGTTCAGATGAACCGTCTCCCTGGAGACAACGATGTAGGTTGAGTTTCAAAGCATTCATGTCAGTTCATACTCTATCATCATGATGATACTGATAATAACTCACTATTCTCTCAATCAGGTAGGGGTGGTTGCCTTCAAGATGAAGATGAAGACTCCAGAGTACCCAGCGGGTAGAGACGTTATTGTTATCTGTAATGACATCACTCACATGATTGGCTCATTTGGTCCCCAAGAGGACGAGCTTTTCCTCAAGGCATCTGAGTTAGCTCGGGCTGAGGGAATCCCCCGCATTTACATCGCAGCCAACAGCGGAGCACGCATCGGCCTCGCTGAAGAGATCAAACACATGTTCCAGGTGGCCTGGATTGACCCCAGTGATCCCTACAAGGTGACCTCTGAAATAATAATTTCCTTTTACGCTTGTAGAAGCACCGTAGCATTGTATGAGTGTTAAATTATAAGTTCTTTCCATTTCTCTACAGGGGTTCAGATACCTTTACTTAACACCACAGGACTACACACGAATCAGCTCCACCAATTCTGTTCACTGTCACCATGTAGAGGAAGGTGGAGAGTCTAGGTACAATAACTTATCTCGCCCAGTAACAAATTCTGATAAAAGAAATATTCACATGCTTAATATCATTTTGCCCGTCTGTTACAGGTACATCATCACTGACATCATTGGGAAGGACGACGGTCTTGGGGTTGAGAACCTGCGAGGTTCTGGCACCATCGCTGGAGAGTCGTCTAAGGCCTATGAGGAGATTATTACGATTAGTATGGTGAGAATGTGGACCTGATTTTTCTGAGCAAAAACAGTCCACATCCTCTGTGACGTCATTCCCCTTTGACTGGTCTTGCAGGTGACATGTCGTGCTATTGGAATTGGAGCCTATCTGGTCCGTTTGGGTCAGAGAGTGATTCAGGTGGAAAACTCTCACATTATCCTGACGGGAGCAAGTGCACTCAACAAGGTTTGTTGGTTTAACCCATGTGTATATTAAAGCCTCTGATATAAACAAATTTGATATATTAAACCTAGTTAATTGGGATTTTTTTGTGAAAGATTATTTCTTTAGTCTCCTAAAGCAGCTTTAACACCTGCTGAGAGCTAAAAGTTCAGTAGAATCTTGAGGTACAAAAGGTAGTGAACACCCGTGCGTAAGAGGATAAACTAAATATTTCTTTTAACTAGGGATTGCAGGATACATCCTGAGTCTGTTAAATATCGATACAAATAAGGGAGGATTTAAATCGGTGCAGCAAAATTTGTATTCCAATACTCTTTGAAATGGTAGTATTGTCTGCCTTTGACTGTGCTAGCATGAATGGAGTATGGATGGACGCACACAATATGGACGTTGCAGTGGGGGAGGCTCGACTTGAACCACACTTCCAAGTTTTTTGCCCCCATACTTAATTTGGCCCCCATAGCAGATCTGAGTGAATCCCATGTCAGTTGTTTACTGGGACGAGTGAGGCAAGTTGGAGCTCTCTTCCACTGGAGCTGAGCAGCCACCCCTGTGATGGCGTCAAGAGAGAAAATACTGGATTTGCCTTCACACAGGCTAATCATCAATGTAACCATGCGTCGAAATGGCATTTCGATATGACTGAACGATATCTCAAACATCGAGCGGCAGCGACAGCAGCTGTCCTGAGCAAGGACTTCCGATATATGCTCATGAAATTGACACTCTGGATAGCGCAGACTCAGTGACGCTGAGGACATAGCGAGACTTCTTTAGCCTCTAAAAAAGAAATGTTGACACTGTGTTGTGTTGAAAAAATATCCAACTGTCTCTCTCAAGCATGGCATTGATAATATACTGTTACTCCTTAAGAAAAATATGCAAATTCCAAGCCAGGAACATATCCTCCATTGTTGACATTTGAAGAGAATTATGTTATTTTTAATTTTACTTTATTTATTCGATGGAAATTGTTTTAAATTCCAATATTTCTATTTTATTGATATTTCCAAAGAAGATATTTTCAGTTTCACTTTTTGCAAGGTAATGAATGAAAAATCAAGTATTTTTGTTTTTTTTAATTTAGAATCAACCTCAAAATTTAAAAAAAAAAGACTAATTTGTTTATTAAAATAACATAAGAGGAAAATATATTTTTCAACTTTTCTTGTCTGAGAATTAAAAATAAATAATAATCCACATTTTGACTCCAATCTAGTTTTCTTAAAAATCGTGACAGTCATTTTGTATTGCCAAAATCAGGATTTGAATCAAAATTGTGTATTTAGTGTAGCGTTACATCCCGACATTAAACACTTGAGAATGAAATGCAGGCCAAAGTAAATATTTTGTGGTCAGTTAAAAAAATGTGTTTACCCTTGGAAGTTTCTATTTGTGGACAGGTGTTGGGCAGGGAGGTCTATACTTCAAACAACCAGCTGGGAGGAATCCAGATCATGCATAATAATGGAGTCACTCACACCACTGTGCCAGATGACTTTGAGGGCGTCTTCACCATCCTGCAGTGGCTCTCCTATATGCCAAAGGTTTGTGTGAATGTGTAGTATGACTTTTAAAGTAGCTGGACTACGCTGATTATGGTTCCTCTTCTTCTTCCAGAACAAACAGTCCCCTGTGCCTGTTATACCAACTACAGATCCAGTGGACAGGGAGATAGAATACATTCCTACGAAAGCACCATACGACCCCCGCTGGATGCTGGCTGGGAGACCTCACCCCAGTGAGTGTCAAGTCAGAATTTAAACTCTGATTGTGCTGTGTTTCATTAATGAGCCTAATTAAATTCCTTTTTGTCTGGATTTGTGTCTTCAGCGGTGAGAGGTGCCTGGCAGAGTGGATTCTTTGATCACGGCTCCTTCATGGAGATCATGGGGTCCTGGGCTCAGACTGTAGTAGTAGGCAGAGCACGGTAAGTCTGTTACACTCAACCTGTTATGTGTCAAACCATGCATCTTAAATGGTCAGTAACACTGGTGATTGAAAATAGGCTGGGAGGAATCCCCCTTGGTGTCATTGCCGTTGAAACACGTACAGTTGAGTTAACGGTCCCAGCAGATCCAGCAAACCTGGACTCAGAATCTAAAGTGAGTAAATCTCACAGCATGTTTATGATTTTACCAGATTTTAACAGTGTTTCACCTCCGCTCACAGTGTTATGCTTTGATGTCAGGTTCTGCAGCAGGCTGGCCAGGTCTGGTTTCCAGATTCAGCCTTTAAAACTGCACAAGCAATCTGTGACTTCAACCGTGAGCGTCTGCCCCTCATGGTGTTTGCCAACTGGAGGGGCTTCTCCGGTGGAATGAAGGGTATAGGATGAACTTTGCTTTGTTATATATCAGAGAGAGTGTCATAAATTAATTTTCTTTTTCTGTCTGTTTCGCTCACAGATATGTATGATCAGATACTGAAGTTTGGCGCCTATATCGTGGACACACTGCGACGTTTCCATCAGCCGGTGTTGGTTTATATCCCACCGCAAGCTGAACTGAGAGGAGGCTCATGGGTGGTGATAGACCCCACCATCAACCCGCTGTGTATGGAGCTCTATGCAGACAGGGAGAGCAGGTACAGGTTTTTTTAATCGTTGCTCAATAGATTTATTCCTAAACAACAGGTTTGAATAGCCAGTTTCTTCCATTTGGCTGTCTCATAGTTTTGGTTGTTTTACTTTCCGTGCTTAGAGGTGGTGTGCTGGAGGCTGAGGGCACAGTGGAGATCAAATTCAGAAGGAAGGATCTGCTGAAGACCATGCGAAGATTAGATTCAGTCTATGCTGGTCTGGTTGAACAGCTTGGTAATGGATAATTCTTTATCAACTCAGACAATCATAAACATTTTCTACTGCTTAGTGTAATATGGCTGAATGTTGATGACCTTATTGACAAGTCCTCTGTTTTCATTAGCTTCCTCAGAGCTGTCTGACAAAGAGCGCAAAGAGCTGGAGTCGAAGCTTAAAGCAAGAGAGGACTTCCTGTTGCCCATCTACCACCAGGTGGCAGTGCAGTTTGTAGAGCTACACGACACCCCAGGCAGGATGCAGGAGAAGGGCGCCATCACTGTGAGCTCTTCATAAACACTCTGATATTAGTTTCAATCATTAGGATTGGCAAAAAATTAATTCATATCGAAACCATGTTAAAAGCCTCATATTTATTAATTCTTAACACAGCCCTTGGTTCTTTTGTCAGGATATTTTGGATTGGAAGAACGTGCGGACCTTCTTCTACTGGCGGCTTCGTCGCCTGCTGTTGGAGCAGGTGGTTAAGAGTGAGATTCTGCAGGCCAACAAGGACCTCAGTGATGGGCACATCCAGTCCATGCTGCGACGGTGGTTTGTTGAAACAGAAGGAACAGTTAAGGTACAGTGTGACAGTCAGGGCCAGTGTCTTTGTTGAGGCCTTAAATGTGATGTAAACATAGTTTATATGCATATATAAAGTGGAACACTTGAAATACAAATAATGGGTTAAATTTAGCAAAAAAACACATTTTTCTGCAAAAAAATTAGCAAAAAAATACTCTTTAAGATAGTACTTAGGTGTTGCATCTCCCATCAATCGAGTGTCAATGTTTTTTCTTTTGTTGTTGTTGTTTGATTAAAATTATAGTTACCTTTCTTCTCTCTCAGGCCTACCTCTGGGATAGTAACCAAGCTGTAGTTGAGTGGCTTGAGAAGCATTTGTCCAAGGAGGATGGCACTCCATCAGCCGTCCGAGAGAACATCAAATACCTAAAAAGAGAAAACACTTTGAAACACATCTGCAGGTACACATTGTTTGACTAATAAATATGGGCTAATTCTCATTGCCATTATTGTATCAATGCAGAGAAGCCAGATGTCACCTTATAAATTCTTGAAATGATTTATGTCACAATTGCTTCATGAGTTTTGACACATTCAGCTAAAGCCTGGTTTACACCATGATTTTTAGCCTGATCTTCCATATAATGACAAATTTGGGGATGGGAGCCAGATTGGCAGATGACAGTTGTTGTGTGTGAACTCTTCAAAGATGTGACTTGAGAGGCTCACTAACATGCTGACTTCATAAATTAAATTTCTTGTAAGCTAAACATCTAGACAAATTGACGCGAACTACAGCCAATCAGAGCGTGTTCTTCTCCTTTTCCTGTGTTTCAGAACAGACCATAGGACTTTTTTGTCAGTTGTCCATTTTGAAATTCACCTGTGGAATTAATTTACCTTTCTTTCACCTTGTGTCACTTCTGTTGTGTGTTTTCATGAACAAACATAGTTTGGAAACCAGACCTGCAGGACAAGGATTTCCCCTGGTCAGAGACTGTGTAGTTTGTGACTCCCTGTCTCCAGTCAGTCATGCAGTTTGAACTTAAACAACTGCAATTTGGCCAGCAAGTTGTGACGTGTGCACAGACTTTGACCGTCATTTATTCAGAGCAAATATCAAAACAATCTCCAGCCGCACTGACTATGTATGTTCATCGTAAAGCATTTAGGACAAACAAACCAATAATGTTCTCTTAAATTTCTAGCTGTTGAATACATCCTATACTTATAACTGCCATTTAACCAAAAGCAGTATAAAAGTATTAAATAATTTATATTGGCACGTGTTATGAGTTTGTGTTCTAATTTTTCTCTTGTGTCACAGTCTGGTGCAGGCCAACCCAGATGTAGCCATGGACTGCATCATCCACATGAGCCAGAATATCACTCCATCCCAGAGGGCCAAGATCTTGCACCTGCTTGCAACTATGGACAGCAGCAGCACAAGTTGAGCTTAAGGGCTTTATCAGGTTCTGTTATTAAGATGAACAAGAATCTATCTCTACTCTGGTTGATTGTACTTAGATACTATAGATAGAATGAAGCTAAAAACTGAATAATTTTTAAATCTTTGCAGTTATGCACACTCAAACAAAGTGACTTATTCTACAGTGTTCACCACTACAGTGCTAAGGTAATACCTGGCGTTGAATCATATCATTATCAGTTTCACTGTGTACTGCAGGGTGCAGGGTTTATCTTTTACATTTGTCAGGAATTCTGTAATCTCAGCTGCTCAGTGCAGGAGCTTCCTGGTTCACAAACCATGAGTGTAACGCACATTTCACTGGGTTATATTTGTACATAATGATGTATCATGGTGTATCAGAGTTTAATTAGCCTGAATAGGCTCTGCACAGTCGTTTGAGGTCAAACTTATACAGGCTCCCTGAAGTCAAGGACTTTGTTTTTAGGTGCTGCTGGTTATGTTTAGTTAAAGCTATTAAATAAGTCATTTATGTCCATCTTTGAATGTAGCTCAGACAGCTTGCATCTGAGCCAGAGACAGAAAAAGATAAAGTAATTCTATTTCATTTCTGTATTGACTAGAATTCTGACTTTTTTACTCATATTGAAATGCAATAATGCAAATTAAGAAGCAGTATGATGAGTGCCATATCACTGTTTCATCTTTCAATCTGTTTTTATGTTTCCATGCCGTAGTTTTTTTTGTGTGATATGCCAATGTTAAGAATGAGAGACAAGACTGTGACACTATATACCTAATAACTTTTTTTCCTCCATTTTGTTGGTATATCTGTGATACAATGCGGTAATTCTTAAGACTCAGGTTAGACAACTGTCACTAATGCCTTACCTCATCAATTTATCAATATAAATACAGAAACTCCTCTCTATGTTTTCTACAAAGGGCTGTTTAATAAACATCATCGATATTTTTGGCAAAAGAAACGTCTTTTTTTTACCCATTTGATTTTTATTATGGTCAAGTAAATGAACATGATTTGCAGTTGAGTTTGAGACACGTTAATCCCTGTATGAGGGAGAATAATGTGTGAAAGCTGGGTTACTCAAAAGTGTTGGCACACAGCGTTTCGAATGACGTGGGCAAATACAGTTGAAAGCTTTTTCTGTGGCGATAGCAATTTAAACAGTCAAATTTACATAGCAAAAGATTGATAAAGTCATCACCTTCTCCAGCTGCCTTTTTATAAATATAAATAAAACATCACAGCAGTAATGGCTAGCACAATACAACAGACAAGAGATGGGCAGCTAAAGTATGGTTGGGCTTTAAAACGCAGTTACAACTGTAGAAAAAACTGGTGGATGCTAACTTCGACGTACATCTCTGCGTAGTCTTTGTACTCATACAGACTTCTGAGTCTTTGCTTGGCAAAGTGAGATATTTTAAGTCTTACACACTTTCTTGCATTATTCCTTTGTATCAGCAGTTTTAGTTCTTAATAAAGTTTTTGGTGGACAGTATGTGAAACAATTTTAAAACATCCTTCTCCAAGTAGTTCCCAGCTGACTGCAGGACAGCAGTGTGATTTGTGCTTTCAGTAGCACACAAGAACTTCAGATTTTGACCTCACGCGGCATCCTCACACAGTTGAAGACATCAGGTTGACTCTTGTTAGGCAGAGTTCAGCTGCTTTATAACAGGGCGATGGGCTTGCTGTTGGCTGGTGTGACCATGTACTGGGAGGACAGGGGATCCTGGGAGGCGTAGGAGGTGTAGAGGCCCGTCACTTGCACATCTGACAGAGGCATGTTCGCCCCAGTGGAGACAGGAGGGAGGGGGCCACCTCCCAAGTCACAGTCTGATAGACGGAGAGGTGAGTTACTGAAGGTACCCAACGCATCCAGGTTAAAGCTGTCGTCTTTCATTTCCTCCCACAGATTACCTAGGCAGAGACGGAGACATTAGTGCCCTGGTGCAACAGTTCAAACAAAAAACAGCTGATACACACACAAAGAGAGGTTTTACCTTGAAGGGCAAAGTCCATGATGCTAGGGTCCAGTGCATCCACCTCTGTGTGCGTGTCGCTGTGCACGCTGTAGAACCCGTCTGGTGGCTTGCTGGGCTGCTGGGTGAGGGGACTGTGGGAAAGGTCAGGAACCGTGTGGAGGGGAGGGGTCTGGGCTGGGGCAGGGGACATGGGGGCCAAACGGGCCTGGGCCTGGAGCTGGGCCTGAAGCTGGTGGTGCTGGTGCATGGGTAAGCAGGGAAGAGACAGTGTGACTATGGGTGGAGGCTGCACCTGGGCTGGGACGGGCAGGGGGAGACCGGTCGGACAGCTGGGCAGCCGGGTCATGCCGGACTCTAAAACCTTACGTCTACAGTTCTCCGGGCGGTCTGTGATCAGTTTGTCCAACTCATCTGTAGGAATAAAGACATTGTTATTGTATTTAGTTTTTTTATTCACATTGCCTGATTCTAAAGCAGCTCTTTTATATTACGTTACATTTAACGGATTTAGTTTTCTGACCTGGGTTAGCCATACTGCGCTGGATAGCTGGGAGGTCCTTGCGTTTCCACTTCTGCATCTCCTCCTCCATCTTGTCAATTTTGGCAGGGTTAAGTGCCCACAGACAGCCCTTGCGTGATGAGCTGCTCGTCTTGTTCTCCACTTTCTCAAAGCATTTGTTTAAGGACAGGTTGTGTCTGACTGAGTTCTTCCATCCGTCAGGTGCAGTCTGCAGGGAGAGGTTTAATCGGTCAAACTTAACATCACACGCACCTTCTCTTTCAGTCCTTTCGTGAAATAATATCATACCTTGAAATAAGGAAAATGTTCCTTCATAAAGCTATAGATCTCACTGACAGGGAGGCTGCCGGTCTTGCTGTTCTTCAGAGCCATTGCAATCAAACAGCTGGAAAAAAAACATTTATATATATTTTTTTAAAATATTTTTTTTCAAAAGATATTCAGGAGTTGGTGGATATTGTTTCAGCTAAATAAGGGTGGTCTGACCTGTAGGAGTAGATTGGCTTGGGGAAAGACTTGGGCTGCAGCTCCTGGTCTTGTGGAGCCAGGCGAGGTTGTGTGAATAGACTTTGGTTGTTGAAAGAGACATTGCTATAAAGCCCACCAGTTGAACACTGCGAGAACAAGGGGAGGAATGATGAAATAAATATTAACTTTTTTATCAATTAGCATTCGCTACAGAGGTCCATGTAAGCAATCTGCGTAAGAAGCAAAAGGAAACTAACAAATCAAAAACAATAAAAAAAATAGAGTTAAGCGCTCAGAAATAAGCACTATCCCGGAATGATACACATGTAGAATTGGGAACATGTTAGAAAGGTCATAACTCTAGGTTTCCTTATTTACTGACCGTTATCATATCCTCACTAAATCCTAATCAGTCCCAGTGTTACACACTATTGATCAAATTGGGCTCTGTATGAGCTTTGATACAGCACCTGTTGCCCAGTTTGGGTTAGAGAGTACACCTGCTGGGGTGTGGGCTGGTAGACTGAGGTAGGGCACTGGTATCCTGGAGAGGGCAGCCCGTTCATGGAGAATGGAGACATCTGAGAGACAGATTCAGTGATATTTGACAGTCAGTCCCATGAAAACGATTGGACATAACAAATGTCCTTCTTGCATTACTACTAACACTCACACTTCCACTGTGGGTGTTAATGATGCTGATTCCCAGAGGGCTGTGCTGCATGTTGCTCTGGAGGTGGAGCATGGAGCCTTGGCCCGCCGCCATCGTCATGTTGCTCAGCTGAGCTGTGAGAAGGGGCGTCCAGACGTTGTTAAAGGAAGGTGTACGGAAACACCCTATCATATTCTCCAGGTTTTTAGTCATCCAGAAAGATACACAGTGATACAAATGGGTGATGGCTGTAAGCAGTTGATTTGGGCTTACGGGTTGGTTGGTTTGTGATGTTCACAGCACCATAAAGACAGGAAAATCTTTGCAAAAAAAGAGCCAGATAAGGCTACTTTTAAAAATGACGGATGGCAAATGTTGACACTGCAGTGGTACAATTATGATCTGTGGTTTGTCTCTTTTGTTGATCACAATACTCAAACCTTAGTAAAATCCAACAAAACTATCTAACTGAGGTTAACTGGCCTTACAGTATATTTTTAATGTCAAACACGTCCCAGTGAAACGAAAGCAAATTGTATTCTCATTGGTCTTTATCCCAAAGCTTTATTAATTAGATCTATATGTTAATTATACATGGAGAAGCCAGGAGTCCAGACGAATACAGCATTCCTGATTTATCCAATCAGAGATGATTTGCTTTTTGAATGTTGCTCCGTCACCTCACCTGTCTGTTGCTCCAACAAGCTGCCCTGGGAGGGCCCGTTACTGTGGCCCCGGCTATCAGCCATCTGCTGCAGACGGGGCACATCCACAGAGGTGAGCCATGACAGAGACTGCAGGTCCCCAGGGAGGTCCTCTTCCCTCAGCTGGGAGGGGTCCGTGGTCAGAAGCCTTTAAGGGAGAAACGGGATGAGGGGGAGGTTTGGGCGGAGGTTAACACGGCTGTCAGCTCAGTCACACATAAACCTTACGTGGAATTTAAATCCAAACACTTGATAGAGCATTTAAACCTTCAAAGTAAAAACCTCTGTAATAAGGCTGACTGGGGAAGCAGATGAAAGTTGCTTGTTGAAGCTGTGTATTAGCTGTGCCATCCAGGATTTACCATAAGAAGATTAAATACAAATGTTATTTAACAGTGGTTTTAATCAACAGTGAAAGAGTTAAACAATCTTTCCATTCATACTAACTTATCTTCTGCGATTATTTTTCTTTTGTAGGACTGATCTTTCCTTTTTTTTTTTTTTTTTTTCTTTTTTTACACTGAATACAAATTACAATTTAAATGATTGCAATCTCTATATTTTTGAACTTATAATTTTATAAATGTTGCAATACAAACTGGATTAAAAATAAAAGTTCTCTACGTCTACTTCACTGTCAGCACCAATCAGCCTTCAGTCTTTATGTCTTTTATGTGGCAAGCCTGGAAGAGAAAGAAAGGAGAGGAATCCTCTTGAATCCTCTCCAGTCTCCTCTGCACACGCGCACACTTTCTGTGCAAGGGTTTAGTAATTGGGGTCGCTATGACAACACATGCTATTCAGTTACTTTGTGGACAGTGTACTAGTACACCCCCCTCCATACACACCAAATCTCCTAATAAAAAAAAAAAAAAAAAAAAATCAACTCTGTGTCAGCTGACCAGGCTCCCGCCTTAACCATTGGCTGAATCATAAGTAAACACGCATGAGATCGTTTGAAACATGGGACGGCAGCACATGTTGCCTGCAACAGTTGGCCTTGTCTATTGAAAAATGATCACCTATTGTGCCCCAAACGACAAATCTGCCCAGTGGCACGTGGCTCTATTGTCTTCCCCGGACCCTTCCTTGATTGTCTCTGTCGTTTCTTTTCTTTACCCGACCCTTGCATTAATCTGTTGGAATGACAGCCCTCACATAAGAGGGACAAATAGGATGCCATCTGCTTCCCTGTCCCTTTCCAACCTCTATCCTCCTCACTGCCCTAACCCGCAGCCCCTCCCCATCTTCCCTAAACGGAGGAATCAACGGAGCCCGTGGATAGAGGGGGTGCGCAAGTAGTTACAGGTCAGTGCTCTGTGTTTTGCTGGCCGAAAAAGGGACATAACTGCAGCCAGGAATCAAACACTTTGCATCCGCCAGCAAACGATCTGGAGTGCTTCCTCCTCTGACGCAGGTGGCATTGTGAGGTTTAACGTCCTTAACAGCGTCACCGTATCCCAGCTGGGGCTCTGAATCTTTGTCTCAGTGCTGTGAGCTGTCTTTCACTTCAAACAAAACAAAAGGTCATTTTCAAGCCTAACAATCTGAAAGTCCTCGTCTCGGAGTTGCTGCAGAGGTACAAAAAGACTTCTTGTTTTTTCTTTGGTTTTATGGCTGTGCATACACCGAACGTGATTCAGAACAATGCACAATATCTGCTATAGCTGGTCTTTTATATGTTTGAGTCACATATCTACTGAGGGTTGAAGCGTCTATTATATATGCTCAATACGTACTGCGAGAAACTGATAAATTGGGTGGTATTCCCACCTCCCCTCCTCTCTTTCTCTGCCAGCAAATTGTTCACTGATCCGAAACATGTTGAACTGGTGTCTCCATGTATCATCCAAGTCTCCCAGAGGTTCAACAGCACTAAATATTGCACCTCCTCCCATCCCCCCTCCCCTACGTCCCCCTTTCTAATTGGGAGCCACTTGTGCATACTGGGTGACCCAGAGCGCCCTGTCTCCCCCTGAGCCGGCAGGCCGAGAGGCTCAGGCTCTCCGTGTGCCGACAGCGGGAGTGTAAACAGAGCTGATGGTTTCTGACAGATCCATTCAGTCTGAAAATCATTTATTCTTCAGGATTTTTTTTCTTCTCTTTTTCATGAACACCCCCACCTCCCCCCATGCACAAAAAGAGCTGTCCATCCACCTTCAGATTAAACATAGTGGGGTGAGACAGTTTGTCCAATGGCCATTTGGAAAACACCTTAAAAGGTTTGATTAACAGAAAGTACGCTTTTTTTCTACTGAGGCGTCTCAGATGTGATCCCGATTGTTTTTGACAGTTTGCAACAAAAAATAAGACAATATTTAGACAATTGTGTAAGAGTTTGTCCTGATGTGTGCATTAAATCTCAAGTCTTACCTGTAGTCCTGTGGAGACGGATGATGCCCGGCATTCTCAATTATTCCTGACATCCTGGATGTTATCCCACCTTCTATCATTTCCTGGGCTATGAGGCACCTCGGCAATGGAATGAACACCCTACTATTAACAAAGACTCTGTCACCGCTAAGTCTTTAAACTTTGAAATTAACAAGCCACGTAGATGAAATTATATTAATAAAGTTGCATTAAATATTGTCTTTTTCAGTAAACAAACATGGCAGCGCAACGTGTGCAATTATGAAAATTGCTCAATAAAGAATACATGTTTAAAAATGAAATTTAACCCCATATAGACAAGATTCAACAAATTCTAAAATAAATTGACACTAGCACACACATTTTTTGTTTCATGTGACAGTCTTTGTTGTAGCTGAAGACCGCTTTGTTGTTTGCATGCTTTCCTCCTTTTCCTCTCACTAGTTTAAAAAAAAAAAAAAACCCAACATTGAATAAATTGAATAATACAACTTGTATTCAATAAGCCTTCTGTTCAGATATTCACAAAACACTTAGTTCTCATTGGCTTAAATGGCTTATCATCTAGCATGCCGACAGAGACATTACGACTAAAGTCTAAAAAACATTCAAATTAGACCCAAAAAATATTCAATATTGTGGTACATTAAAAAAAAAAAGCATACATTATGCTGCAGAAAGTCAGGAATCATGAAAACCCTCACCTGTTTTGTGAGATATTGAGGGATGTGAGCCGGTCGCGACCCCCAGTACTGTATTTCACTGTGTTGCACTTGAATGGCCAAATCCCGTTTTTAAATTTCCCTCTCCGGAGCTGTCCAGCGCCCGGGCATGCGCAGTGGAGAGCTCCCGGCCGCCCGAGGCGCAGGGGGATCCTGAGTTTGACAGCTGCTGTGTGAGCACTGCGAGGTTCTCAGGCAGCGCTGTTCGGACTCAGTTTGCTCCCCTCTTCTGTCCTCCGCGAAATATGAGCTCTGTCTGCAGTCAAAGTCAGGCCATAGTCCACCCAGACAGCCTGCTCCTCTCACTGGGCCGTTATTAAAGCTATGGTGAAGTCACTTTCCTTGTTCTGCCTTCGCGCTGCGTTTTCCTCCAGTGCGTCTTAATAACACGCCGAACGCTCGAGCTCAGGCCGAAATCCTGGTAAATCTACAATGATAGAAAAAAAAAAAAAAAAAAAAAAGGGGGGGGGGCATTAAAAAAAAAAAAAAAAAAAAAAAAAAAAAAATAAGTTCAACTAGGTTGAACCGCAGAAACAAACAATAACAAAAGAAAACAAAACGAGTTAAACCGAAAGAGCAGGAATAAACATGAAATCCATCCTGTCGGGTTATTCCCAGTGGGATCCCTCCATCAGCCCTGAGACGCTGTGAGTCGCTACTTGTGGTGGCATCTGTGTGTGTGTGTGTGAGTGAGTGTGAACTTTTTTTTTTTTTTCTTTTAAGGGAAGTGCTCGTAGATAAAGTGCTTCCCGCCGCCGCGGCCGCGTCTTGCTCCTCTCAGCGGTGGGAAAGGCGCGAAGGGAGGGCACGGGGCCGTCTGGGCTGCAGCAGGAGGCGGTAAAGGCTCGGTGATCAGAGAGCACAGACAGGCACACACTTCTCAGCGCAGGAAAGAAGGCATGAATGTTTGGCTTTTTTTGTGTGTTTTTAATGACCTCCCCTTCAAATCCTGAGAGGAAAGATCATCTGATCGCCTTCTCTGAAGAACCCGCTGACGGATGGATGGTGTTCCCACCTGTTCCACCTCTCTTAAGTGAATCTGCGCACAGAGAGAACACACGCAGGTGTCATGAGTGTGAAACCTGTCAGAGACCTAAACGTGCGGCCGGAAATTAAGACTGAATTCCTTCATGTCTGTAGGGAGCCTGCAGTGGCAGCAGTGGGCTACCAGCCCCATGGGACCCTACAGATGGTAAATCGGCCCGTCACAATAGGCACAATCAATGATTACATGCATAAACGTAACGGACAAAAAACAAGAGCAGCATCCGCAGAGAGCAGAGCCTGACGGTCCTAAAGCCCGCGTGCTTTGGATCTGGAAGTGGCTGGCAGTGGTGATGATGATGATGATGATCATGATGGTAATAGGGATGAAGCAGATACCCGCTGCATTTAAATGCCACAGGTTTACATCAGGTTAAGGTTTCTTCTAAAGTTCCAAAATGGATACGTTTGGGGCCATGGTGGAAAACAACTACCGATATTATACTGAATACATTTACTCAAGTATTGTACATATTGTTCTTTTTTCTCTCACCAAATTATTAAAGAGCTGCTGTTACTTTTCACATGCAAACAACTGGCCAGTTCGTTGCTACACATTAATGTCACAATAAATTCAGTCATGCAATGATATATAACACCGACTGTCATCTCTTACTTCTGACATGTGCATGATTTGAATACTTCTTCCATTTTTTTTATGTGCTTTTTAAGTTTGGTGTAACCATCAATTACATCATTACCTACTAACTTAATATGGGAGCTGCAGCTGTCTCTGTAATCGTGACTTACGTTTTTGCATCTTGAGTTTGCTGGAACCTCGGTCGTGAAAAATGGTCGAATTACATCATATGAAAAACACAAGAAAACTGCACGGAAGAAAAAGAAGTCACACGTGGAACCTCATTAACGTCAACTGCAACACCTTTACCTGCATGACCCTCGACAGCATCACAAGGGGGAAACCTCAGTGGTGGATCTTGCCTACATGGGACATGATAAAAAAACAGGCGGTTTGTCGACGAATATTGTTGCATTTTTAGGCTTTACAGGAGAACAAAGCTGCCGAGGCGTCGCCTCTTTTTTCTTCTGCAGCTGCAGTTTCGAATATTGGCAAACATGTTCAGTTGAAAATAGGTTCCCCTATTAATGGACGACCTATCACTATATAAGCAAATATTTACACTCGTATTAAGAATGCCCAAATCGTAGAGCAACTCGCTGACAAGATTATTGTGCAGCCTTTTTAAAGTGAGCTTCAGCTTTAACAAAAACAAGGTGTAAAAGGATTTTTTAAAAATTCATTTAGGGCTTTCAGATGTTTGGATTATGCCTACAAAGTTATTCTTTTCAGTTGTTATTTTACATTTCGAAACAGATCCCCATCTCCTTCAGTTGTTTAGGAGAATTTTGCTACAATGATTTTTTTTCTGTGAAGCTCCAGAAATGTTTTAATGGATTAAGAAACTTCACTTAAGTTTCTATCTGAATGGGGGTGAGTGGGTAATGACTGCATTTAACTTTCGGGTAGACTGTTCCTTTAAGTGTTATACAATAGAAAAGCAACATTATGGGCTTCTGAAATTGGCTTTCTGTTCTGATAGTTGCATTTTAAGGGCTTTAAGTGTTCTGTCCTGTACGTATATACCTTAAGTAAATATTGGGTTATTATCAAAGGCCCTTTGCAATATACTTCTCCTTCACGCACTGACACAATGATGCCCTAATCCTAATGACCAATATGATGTTCAGTGTCTTCTCCAACTACACTTCAACATGTTTTCAGGAGGAGCAGAGAATTGGACCACCAACCCTGTGATGAGTGGACAGCCTGCTCTACCTCTGGAGTCACAGCCGACCAATAAATGTGAAGTACAATATTAATCTATGCCCTGTTAGTGGCCTTTTTAGTGTCGTGTTAAAGGCGATGACCTGTGGGCAGCTCTGTTAGCTTGACCTGGCCATGTGTGATGCATTCAAGAGAGCAAGAGAGCGCATGAGGACTCCCTGCAGCTCCGGAACACAGAGCGAGGGCTCTCCCGTCTCTTGCCTGCTCAGGAGTAATGGGGAAACAATGCGATCGACGCCTGAGGGTTAGCCTGTGTTTGCAGCCTGTGTTTTTGTCTTGCACCAAATGTTTACTCAAAACACACCAGGTCCTCTGAGAATGAGGTCAGCTCACCCCTCTAATCTCCTCTGCAGGCAGAGACACAGTGTCCCCCAGAACAACATGTCACCCAAAGTGACCCTGTGGCCACACAGAGGAAGCTGCTGTCAGCTGTGCTTAGCCAAAGCGCAGCACTGTGTCCTGCCAAACGCACTGCTCACTGAAGCTTCAGCCTACAGCGTCCAGACTGTCAGGCCACAGGTCGTCCTGTCAAAGGCTGGTCGATCAAAAACGACCGTGAGCAGGTTTCAGTGCAGTTATACCCTCTCAGAGGGACAAATTGATGGTTATACTTCAACATCATCATCAGCAGTAAGGTGAACACACTGTTAGATCATGTTCTCATCCCTCATATCTTTATAGTGGCAAGACAAATGGATTTGTTTCTATTAAATATAGAGCGTGTTAAACAACAGTTAAAAGTCTTGTATTTTGGATATAATAATGATTTCTGTTATTATTTTATCCAAATCTGGCCCAAAACATAAGCTCAGAAGCAGGCAGCATTTTTTGCACAGGAGATGCCGATTGCTTTCTATCCTAATTTGTTCACTCACCCTACAGTTTTTGTGGAAATGGCTTGCACACAAAAACTTTAGTTTCATACAGCACAGGAAATATAAACGTTATGAAAAAACCAGACACAAAACCTTTGTTGTTGTTTTATTGTACTAAATAAGTTTTATATGCATGTACATGTTAGTGTACATATACATACACATATGCAGCATATTTTTAGGTTGAGTGAGTCAATTTGGATTTAATGCATGAGACAAATATCGCACTGGGAGAATGAAGGATCTGGTAGTTAGTGCAGAAAAGCTCTTTGGTTGACAGGTCCCAGGTGAGCAGGCAAGGAGGAGTGATGAGCAGAACTGCAGCAGGTGTGTAGCTGCCAGAACCAGACGCTCATTCTCTTTCTCTCTTTCTCTCTTTCTCACACACACACACACACATACTGCACATGCAGACACAGTTGGAAAGACACAAGAGAACACTGGGAAATTCATGCTATCGTGGCTTTGGCCACAACAGATTTCCTGATAGTCGTACCAAGTTAAGCAAAACATGTTATCCCTTGTGGTATTTAGTAATTGTGAGATTGGTACCAACAAATGCAATGCACTTTTCATGCCATTGCACTTTTATACAGGACTATGGAGGAGAACATGCAGCTCCCAAGGCAATGCAAACTTACATTTGACAAAGTCAGCAGAGGAATTTGAAGGCGAACGTGTTGCAAGTGTCAGTCAGCTGAACACCCCTCCCCTAATGGTGACCATTTAAAATGCCAAAAGCCCTCTTTTGGACTGTTATAGAAACATGGCAGTGCAAAATGGTGACCTTTCTCTCTGTAAAAGTCTCCTTCTAAGATAACAAAAACCACAGGGATTCTTAATATTGCATTCAATTTCTACATCTAAATCTCCATCAATTCTGAATTGTTAAAAAAAAATGATTAATTCAAAGACCCAATATTTTCTTTTACAGAGAACTTTAATTTGCTTTGAAATAGACCTTTACCACAGTTGGCGTTTGAACTGGTCAGGTGTTAGTAATATCACTTACAATGACTCACTCGCTGTGTTGCTAGTTATACCTAATACATAGGATAGTTGATAGTTGACTCCCTGACCTGGTAATCAAAGAGTCAGTAACTGATGACCTGGGAATGAGACTCAACATCATGCGAATTACTCCTTGAAGACTTCTAACACCTTGAGTGTACAGCCATCGGTTTATATCAAGCTTATCTGAGGGTTTCAGCACCGGACTCAATTGGCCAAGCAAAAATGCCCTTGCAGCTCCTGTCACACCATTGTCTCTCTGGACAGATGGCTGGACTCGACAACCGTATTGTCCTGGACGATCAGAGAAAACTATCTTGAAGGTTTAGAGAGGGCAGTGGTATTGACCTCTGATTGACCTGTGTCAACACCAAAGCCTTTGATCTGAGGCAAGGTCAGTCCATTCCAGTGCCCTAATGGATAATGATGGAGCAAAAGTCCCCTTGTTTTCCACAACCGATTGAGTGGAAAAGAGCCTCATTTCCAGAAGCACTCTCACTAACTTTTCTGTGTCACAGAAGGAATATCATGTCCCCCAAGGATGGCTCTCACACACTCCTAAGTCAAGTTGTCTGAATTACTGTGCATTTAGCTTTTTGCAATGACCTTTATTCACTTTTCCTGTTCCTTTCTATTTCTGGTGCGTGATTACGCACTGTTGAAAAGAAAACTGTCAAATAAAGAGAATGAGACGTTTAAAGCTGCAGTACTCACACAGTGGAACAGAATCAGAATTGGTACATATTATTTATCTTTTTCGTCAGGAATAATATGTTAAAACTGTTCAATGCGGGGTATGAACTGCCCTCTCTGACCCAGCATTTTGGTTCTGAAATGATGACAGGGCCCAGGCTTTGTTACGCTGCTCTAAAAAATTAGAATAATGGACAATGAAAGAGGGAGGGATCCAAAGAAAAAGGACGGGGGGAAGAAAGAGGGCCTTTGGGGAAAAAAGGAATTAGATAGGAAGAGAGGGAGAAATAAAAGGAGGGAAACGGTGAAATGGAGACAAAATAAGTGGGAGAGAAGAAAGAGAGGGGGCAGTAGTGGTATGATGTGAGTGTTATCATCAGCTCTCATTCTCAGCATGGAATCTATAATGGGAAAATCAACCTCCCTGACTCCTGTGTAATTGGATTTGCCGGGTCTCGTGCTGAATCAGAGCTCAGTGGGTAGCACAAAGCTTGTTAAGATTGGACAAGCATTGCTGGGCCGCCGCGCCAAGGGAAAGGTGGGGCGACGGCAGAGGTAACCTTGACAACTTTTCTGGAGAGGAGAGTGAATAATTTAGATATGTGGAACACTCATACACAGTTGACTAAAAGCTTTCCAACCATTAATCACTCCATTAATTGGATGAAACCCGATCTTTTCTCACATTTGGTCTCTGGAGCAAAAGAAATGGACACCTGTGTTAGGGTGTGTGTTTTCTAACGCTGGTTACAAGGTTACACAAGTGAAATATTTAGAAAGATTTACTTCCAACCAGACCGGACTGTGTCCTTTTTATATACAAAAGAAAGTTAATTGTCATTATTAGTATTATTCTTGAAAGTCCTAAGATAACTAAAAATACATATGATAAAAAAAAATATCTCTTCCCATCGCTCTCTGATTTTAGAGAGAGTGGGCTATTAACATGGACCTTTGTTGCCCTCGCTTGGTTTTCATCTTCCTTTCTTTTTCATTTGTCGTGTTTCCTACGCTGGTTAACTCTCTAATACAAAACATATAAAATGTTGCAATAAGGCTGCACACTTCTGGGTAGTGCTGCCATAGGAAGATTATATGATATTTGTTGTCACCCAAGCAAAAAATTAGGTAATTCCATTTAAGCATAAACACATGCAGTGTTTCACATGAGCATTCAAAACAATGGTGCTCTGCTGAGCAGCTTTGTTACACTGAGTAATTAAGCGATTGGTGATTAAGGAGGGAGGGTGGGGAGTTTGGTGACACTTTTGGTGTTGGTTGTGATGTAATGGAGCTTGGGGAGAGAACCAGAGAAGAAGGACAGGGAGAAAGGGGGATGGTTGGATTGGTGTGCTTTGGATCTTGTTTCTCTACCATTATGTTACACTCAGTAGAGCAGTAGATACCCAGGTAAGTGCTGAATAAGATCGCTGTCCCTCCACCTCCTGTGGCATAAATGATTAAGCACCTGGCCCACACTAAGGCCTGGGTGAGGATGTTGTGGAGGAGCACACAGGCCTCAATGCGGCATCACCAAGACCACCAGCACCCGGATGAATGACACACCAGTCAAACCAGGGCGGGGGACAGTAAATGTGATTTTTCCATGAGTATTTCTGGACTTTTGCCAACTAACTGTCAACAAACAGGTTCACCGACTGTTTCAATGCAAGCAGACACAGGAGGACACGCTGTTCTTGTCTAAATGCTCGAGAGAGAAGAGATTTTTTTTCTCACTCGGTTTGGATCCTCATTAAGAGTCTGCACCTGACAGCAGAATAATACCGCTTCAGAAATGCAGGTTTGAGTCTTTTTTTGTGCCGTACACATTTGTGTTCTTTCTTTTACTTATATACTACATGCTGTCTTGTAAGCACTGAAGTTTAAAGCTTGACAGTTCTGTATGAACGGACTGTACAGGATGTTCTGTTTTTCCAAAGGTGTCCAGTGACTGCAGTCTATGTACTGGCTGAGATGACATCACTTCAAAAATGTATTTAACAATTTGGCAAGTAGGCCTTTCTGGCAAAGAGATGAGAAGTGGGATGCCACTGCCATATCCAGCCATAGCCTGGATTTAACAATCTGCCAGCACCTGTAACATTCACTAATACGCATGTTTGAGCTTCATTGTTTAATCTGTGCAAAAAAAAAAAAATAGTAACAAAATGACATTTTGCCAGCAGTAACCCTGTTTCCCGCTAAGCTAGGCTGAACTTTATTTTCACTTGACACAAACACCCATGCCTTGTGAGCCTTTGTGTGCGAGCCATTTCCAGTTTTTGAGTGAGCATTCAGTCCATGAAGATTGTGTTAACCATCTTCTCATCTAACCTTTAAGCAGAAAGCGAATTAACCCGTTCCACGATAACTGAAATCATGTTTTCAGATGCTCTTAAAGGTGACGGGGTCATTGTGTCCTGTGCTGAAACAAACCTAAAAGCAGCCTTCAAAGACGTACAAGGTGCTCTCAGGATGAGAGGAGATATTACCACTGTGTGAGATATTCAAACAGAATGATTTTTAAGAGGGAAGTACTCTCTCCTTTACCTTGATTCATAAGTTGCTGCGTGTTAGCAGCGGCCTCCCCCACTCCTGCCCTCCCTCTCTGCTGCTACTTTTCACACAAATGAGGTCACTCTGTCTCAGGCGACACTGACACTCTAGACCGAGGTGAGGGACCATCTCTTAATTAAAATACAATTGGCTGGGCTCTGAGATAGCAGGGCAATTCACCTGATCCGACAATGGCTTTAAGAACTTATTATATTGTCATTCTTTCTGCCGTGCATTAGATTGGGCTCTTTAATTATAACTGCAATTACATGCTTCCAAATTGCCCCCAGGGGACAAATACATTTTTTTAATTGAATTTTATATTTTGGAAAGCTACTAGTAACACAAAAATTATCTGTCCCATCAGCTACTTTCTTTAACTGAGGCTCCTTGTCTTCTTGCTCTAAGAATGTCCATTATGTCGAGGCTTTAGAATCACTTCGGCACGCTGCAGACAGTTTTCTTAAAAAGAAATACCTGCAGGACACTAAAGGAAACCTGAATGGAAAACAACAAAGCCTTAGACTTTGTCAGTGCACTGAATGAAAACCTAAAACATTAGCTTTATTTCTACCACTGAATTCGTTAATCCTCCTCTTGACAGGAGCTTATCTGTTCATGTTATTACTTGTAATACTGTATGGCAGATCCCTAAGTCACGCTGTCCCAGCATATTGTCCGCTTTTGCTGCCCCGAGAGAAGTTTGTTCCCATGAAGAAAGGGGGTGTCACAGATACCCCACAGCAGAACCACTGCCATCACATCGCCAGATTGATTCTGACGTCCAAAAAAGGGTCCCTTCAATGATATTGTTCACCTGTCTCATTGGCTTAAAGTGGGTGGCTGGGAGGGGCAGCTATTGGAAGGGGGTCGGGTGAGGGTTATTGGTGGGGACACGGGGTGAGGGGGATTGTCGAGGAGAGGGGGTGAGAGCATTGGGGGTGTGGGGCTGACAGGTGGAAAAAAACACTCTCATCTGACTAGCCTCCTCTCCTTCCATGGGGCCTTGTATGAGCAAAGTAATGAAGTCCAAATTACAGCACAGGATTGCTAAGAACAAGCCTCTATTGTTCGCCCTCAGGGTGCGCTAAATGAGTGACACAGCGAGCAGCGGGGCACAGACCGTTACTGCGCTATTTAGTCCGTCCTGTTGTCTCAAGACGGCCCCGTTTCAGAGGTTCTCAGATCAGACAAATACTGCTCCTCTCCTCCCCCTTCCTTCGCCTTCACCCTTCCTCTGTACAGCCAACCCCTCCCCAACTCCTCACCCCAAAATAGGCCAAATCTCCTCTATTGTGTTTCGACTGCCTAGTGTGAAATTCACTGTGACGTTAAATGTTTTCTAATGAATAATTACTGAATGGATATGCAGGGGGAATTTGTGTAATGGATTGTAGACTGCATTTTAAAGACGTCTTTTTTGTCTCTGCTCCGTGGTATTTACAGGACAAAAAAACACTTGGCCTTTCTCAGAAGAAATGAGGGCCATAGGCGGAGGATAGAGGCAGGGGAGGAGGGCGGGCGGAGGGCTTTGTGTCAATTAGATCCAATGGATTATCTTTTTTAATGTTTTTACAGAGAGAGTTGGGAATCAAAGGACTTCTGCTTCCAAAGGAGAGAGAAAAAAAATACAAAACCAACAAAAGCTGTGAAAACCTTTGGTCCAAGTGTTGGTGCTGAGAATGCAAAACAGATTGGTGGAATTTTTCCCACTATGCATCTCAAATGTGCCGCTGTTTTGGGCTCCCCCAGTCCATTTGCAAAGTGTGGTGTGTTTGGTCGGTGCATCGGCTCTAGACAACGACGGGCTGCCAGCCAAGGTCCCTGTGTGCTGTGTAGCCATCATTAGCTTCTGTCTGTTCCTCTGCACAATCGCAGAGCTTTGCTTCAAAGACACATAGGACCTCTAGACCTCCTTTTTCAGTAGAACTAACCAGGACCATGTTTGGGCTTTTTCTGATGCTTTTCGCTGCTCCGGACTCTCCCGCAGAGCCGCTTAATCATCCAGCTGCATCTGTCAAAATAGATGGCTGAGAATTTTGTATATCAATTGTTATGCGTAGAAAATGTGCAACACATGTCCCCATTACTCTGCCAGTTTGCTTCCTCTAAAGTTAATAATTACCAACACTATTCAATAATGTTAATTGCGAGAGAAAAACTCTCAGAACACATTCTTTGTGAAAAACCTTTTCCGTAATAAAAATACATGTTTTAGAAACGAAAAGATCTTAAGCTTATGATGCTAAACACAAGAATTGGGGCTCTGTGGTTAAATTACGGTTAATACAACTTGTTGCACAGGGTCAACTGGACATGGAGGGCGCCCTGACCGCCAGGGACCGGGTCGGAATCCAGGATTTTGTCCTTCTGGATGAAACCACAGAGGTGGCCTTCCTTAGCAACCTCCAGAAACGCTTCAGCAAGGATCTCATCTATGTGAGCCTGAGAAAGGACTTTTTCAACCCTGCTGACTCAACCATTGCATGTGAATTAATTTGATTGTTTTATCTTATTATTTTAGACCTACATTGGTACGTCGCTAGTGTCCATCAATCCCTACAAACAGCTGGACATCTACAACAAGAAGCTTATGGAACTCTACATGGGTGTAAACTTTTTTGAGCTTCCGCCACACATGTGAGTATAAAAATGATTCATATTACCTGTGTGTCGGTAAGCATTTACACATGTGGCTTAAAACATCGAAAAGTTCTTTGATAGGTGTTCTTAGGTTTACCTCTGAAATATCATATTACTCTGCATGCCCACAGTTACGCGTTGGCGGACAATGCTTACCAAACCATGCTGACGGAGTTCAACAATCACTTCATCCTCATCTCTGGTGAGAGTGGAGCCGGGAAGACGGAGGCCTCAAAGAAGATTTTGCAGTATTATGCTGTCAGCTGTCCGAGCACCGCTCTGCTAAACACTGTCAGGGACAAAATGCTCATGTCCATCCCTGTCCTCGAGGTCTGACCGTCATCGTGATGACACACTGAAAAAAAAAATTTTAAAATCAGGTCATGTGCTAATGTTGCTAGATGTGTGCCGTTGTGTTTTCCTGCAGGCTTTCGGCAATGCCAAAACACTGAAAAATAACAACTCAAGTCGATTTGGGAAGTATATGGACATTCAGTTCAACAGCCAGGTAACAGTCAAGGAACGCACATTATGAGGAGATACTATATATTAATCACTCACAAATTCAAATAGTGAGTATGATGAATATGTGCAATAACAGCACCAAACTCAGTTGTACAACTAACTCCTAAAATACACAGTTTATTATAAAACTAGAATGTGAAATAATGGTTAAAAACAGAGCGTTAAGAGGAAACAAATAGTTCTGCGAAATATATATATTCAGATACAAAACAGAACGAAATTACTTTTCTTGTTCTAAGATATGTTAAATCCATCCGCTGGAGCATAGGCTGCCTTTTGTCTGCAAGTTGTGCAGCTGCTGTCTTTAAGATCCTGATGCCCGCAGGGGGATGCTGTCGGAGGCCACATCCTGAACTACCTGCTGGAGAAGTCAAGGGTCGTGCATCAGAATCACGGGGAGAGAAACTTCCACATATTCTACCAGCTAGTGGCGGGAGCAGAGGATGATCTGCTGCACCAGCTGGGCCTGGAGAGAGACTGCCAGCATTACAAATATCTAACACAAGTATAACTCTATGACCCCGCTTTAACAAAATATACGTCTCATTCAGATTTTTTCAGACAATAGTAAACTTTATAAATCTGATGCGGATGTTTCTGACAGGGAGAATGTGCCATCGTGTCATCCATCAATGACAGAAACGACTGGAAATCAGTCAAAAACGCTCTGCAAATCATCAGCATTGATGAGATTAACACTAATGTAAGTCGGACGCTGCTGCGAACGTACGTCCGCTCTAGTTTTGCGTTTGTAGTCTGACAGACCTTCATTCTGTGCAGCACTTGTTTGGGATCGTTGCAAGCGTTCTCCACTTGGGGAACATTCAGTTTGGCTCCGACAGTAAAGGCCACGCTCTTCTGATAAACAATGCAGAGCTGCGCTGGGTCTCAAATGTGAGCAAAAAGAAATGAAAAGACTTACATGATTATTACAAAACAATGTAAGCGCGTACACTTACTTATTCACTTATTATGATTTTTCCCCTGCAGTTACTAGGAGTTGACGCACACAGTCTCCATGAGGGACTCACCTTCAGGAAGCTTGAGGCCAAAAATGATCAGGTGTGTTCATGTTAAAACATCCTTCATTTTTTTTCTTATACTAGGTTTGTGCTTTCTACTTTTCCATGTAGGTTTTGGACTTTAGTTGTGATTTTGTTTTGCTGCGAAGGTCCTCACCCCATTCACGGTCGATCATGCCATCTATGCCAGAGACGCCCTGGCCAAAGCCATCTACGGGCAGACTTTCACCTGGCTGGTCAACACCATCAATGAGTCCATGGAGAACAAGGTGAGGAGAAGAGTGGGAGACAGAGTCCAGGCAGTGAGGATGAGCGTTTACTGACTTTTTGCTTTCATCAGGATCCCTCAAAGAAGACTGTGATAGGGCTTTTGGACATATATGGATTTGAGGTTTTTTATGTAAACAGGTAGGAAAAGACATATTTTCTTTTTTTTAAATGGTGACAATGCTTTGGTGATGTTTAATACCCCGATGAAGGAATTATTGATAATTCCCTGATGGATTTGGTTGAACTTGACCTGTTGATTGAGATGATTTCCTCAGTTTTGAGCAGTTCTGTATAAACTACTGCAATGAAAAGCTGCAGCAGCTTTTTATCCAGCTGACACTGAAGGCTGAGCAAGAGGAATATGAATTAGAGGATATTGAGGTAAAACTGTAAATCGGAACCAAAAATTCAATGAATTAATAACTGTGACTGAGTGTGTTGGCATACGAGGCCCATTCACATTCTGTTTTTACAATTTTTCCTCAGTGGGAGGTGGTTCAGTTCTTCAACAACAGGATAATCTGTGACCTGGTTGAGGAGAAACACAAAGGAATCATATCGATACTGGTGTGTTTCTACTGGAGACCAACTATAGTGGATTTTAACACACTGAAGCTGAAGTTGAATCATGTTAATGATAATCTTGCAGGATGAGGAGTGTCTGAGGCCAGGAGATGCCACGGATCTCACCTTCCTGGAGAGACTGGAAGAAAAGATAGGAAATCACCCTCACTTTGTCTCGTGAGTGCAGACTTTGCACATACATAAATTAACAAACAAATTTCGTTTCGTTTCGTTTTCTGCCGCTTATCCGGGTCCGGGTCGCGGGGGTAACAGCCTGAGCAGGGACATCCAGACGCTCCTCTCCCCAGCCACTTCCACCAACTCCTCCGGGGGGACACCAAGACGTTCCCAAGCCAGCCGAGAGATGTAATCTCTCCAGCGTGTCCTTGGTCTGCCCCGGGGTCTCCTCCCGGATGGGCATGCCCGAAACACCTCCCCAGGGAGACGTCCAGGAGGCATCCTGACCAGATGCCCGAACCACCTCAACTGGCTCCTCTCAACGCGGAGGAGCAGCGGCTCTACTCTGAGCTCCTCCCGGATGTCCGTGCTCCTCACCCTATCTCTAAGGCTGAGCCCAGCCACCCTGCGAAGGAAGCTCATTTCGGCCGCTTGTATTCGCGATCTCATTCTTTCGGTCACTACCCAGAGCTCATGACCATAGGTGAGAGTTGGGACGTAGATTGACCTGTAAATTGAAAGCTTTGCCTTCTGGCTCAGCTCTCTCTTCACCACAACGGACCGCTTCAGCGTCCGCATCACTGCCGACGCTGCTCCAATCCGTCTGTCAATCTCCCGCTCCATTTTCCCCTCACTCGTGAACAAGACCCCGAGATACTTGAACTCCTCCACTTGGGGAAGCGACTCTCCCCCGACCCAGAGTGGGCAATCCACCCTTTTCCGGCTAAGAACCATGGCCTCAGATTTAGAGGTGCTGATTCTCATCCCCGCCGCTTGACACTCAGCTGCAAACCGTCCCAGTGAGAGCTGGAGGTCACTGTTCGATGAGGCCAACAGGACCACGTCATCTGCAAATAGCAGAGACGGAATCCGGAGGCCACCGAACCCGACTCCCTCCGCCGCTTGGCTGCGCCTAGAAATTCTGTCCATAAAAATTATGAACAGAACCGGTGACAAAGGACAGCCTTGGCGGAGACCAACCCTGACTGGGAACGGGTCTGACTTACTGCCGGCAATGCGAACCAAGCTCTGACTCCGACAATACAGAGATTGAATAGCCCGTAACAAAAGGCCATCTACCCCATACTCCCGGAGCACCCCCCACAGGATACCTTGGGGGACACGGTCATAAGCCTTCTCCAGATCCACAAAACACATGTGGACTGGTTGGGCAAACTCCCATGCCCCCTCCAGTACCCTCGTGAGGGTATAGAGCTGGTCCAGTGTTCCACGGCCAGGACGAAAACCACATTGCTCCTCTTGAATCCGAGGTTCAACTAGCAGCCGCACTCTCCTCTCCAGCACCCTGGAGTAGACCTTCCCAGGGAGGCTGAGGAGTGTGATTCCCCGGTAGTTGGAACACACCCTCTGGTCCCCCTTCTTGAAAAGGGGGACAACCACACCTGTCTGCCACTCCAAAGGCACAGTCCCCGATGTCCACGCAATGTTGCAGAGGCGTGTCAACCATGACAGCCCTACAACATCCAGAGCCTTCAGGAGCTCGGGACGGATCTCATCAACCCCCGGGGCGCTGCCGCTGCGGAGTTGTTTGACAGCCCCGGCGACCTCGACCCCAGTGATGGGAGGGCCCAGCCCAAAGTCCTCCGGCTCTGCCTCTTCTTCAGAATGCGTGTTGGTGGGATTGAGGAGATCTTCGAAGTATTCCTTCCACCGCCGAACTATAGACTCAGTTGAGGTCAGCAACTCCCCTCCCACACCGAAGACCGTGTGGACGGGGTTCCGCTTTCCCCTCCTGAGTCGCCGAACAGTTTGCCAGAATTTCTTCGGCGCCGACTGGAAGTCTTGTTCCATGGCCTCACCAAACTCCTCCCACACCCGGGTTTTTGCCTCAGTGACCACCCGAGCCGCAGATCGCTTGGCCTGCCGGTAGCTGTCTGCTGCCTCGGGAGTCCCACAGGCCAACCATGACCTGTAAGTCTCCTTCTTCAGCTTGACGGCCCCTTTCACCTCTGGTGTCCACCAGCGGGTCCTGGGATTACCGCCACGACTAGCACCAGCGACCTTGCTACCACAGCTTCGAGCAGCCGCCTCGACAATGGCAGCGCGGAACATGGCCCACTCAGACTCCATGCTCCCCACTACCTCCGGGATGTGGTTGAAGCTCCTCCGGAGGTGGGAGTTGAAGACCATTTTCACAGGGTCCTCAGCCAGACGTTCCCAGCAGACCCTCACTATTCGCTTGGGCCTACCTGGTCTGTCCGGCTTCTTCCCCCGCCACCTGATCCAACTCACCACCAGGTGGTGATCAGTTGACAGCTCTGCTCCTCTCTTTACCCGAGTGTCCAGCACATACGGTCGCAGATCAGATGATACGACTACAAAGTCAATCATTGACTGTCGACCTAGGGTGTCCTGGTGCCAAGTGCACTTATGGACACTCTTATGGCTGAACATGGTGTTAGTTATGGACAAACTGTGACTAGCACAGAAATCCAATAACTGAACACCACTCGGGTTCAGATCGGGCAGTCCGTTCCTCCCAATCACACCCCTCCAGGTCTCGCTGTCATTGCCCACATGAGCGTTGAAGTCTCCCAGTAGGACGATGGAGTCCCCAGTAGGGGCACTCTCCAGTACCTTTTCCAAGGACTCCAAAAAGGGTGGGTACTCTGAACTGCTATTTGGCGCATAGGCACAAACCACAGTCAGGTCCCGTTCCCCAACCCGAAGGCGCAGGGAAGCAACCCTTTCGTCCACGGGGGTAAACTCCAACACATTGGCTGAGAGCCGGGGAGCTATTAATAAGCCCACGCCTGCTCTCCGCCTCCCACCTGGGACAACTCCAGCATAGAACAGAGTCCAACCCCTCTCAAGAAGACTGGTTCCAGAACCTGAACTGTGCGTTGAGGTTAGGCCGACTATATCTAGCCGGTATCTCTCAACCTCACGCACAAGCTCAGGTTCCTTCCCCATCAGAGAGGTAACATTCCATGTTCCGATAGCCAGCTTCAGCAACCGGGGATCGGACCGCCAAGGCCCCTGCCTTTGACTGCCACCCGATCCACATAGCACCGGGCCTCTATGGTTCCTCCTGTGGGTGGTGGGCCCACATGAGGACGGACCCATGTTTCCTTTTCGGGCTGAGCCCGACCGGACCCCATGGAAAAAGGCCCGGCCACCAGGCGCTCGCCTACGGACCCCTTCCCCAGGCCTGGCTCCAGGGCGGGGTCCCGGTATCCCTCCGGGCAGGGTACACAAGTCCTTGTTATTATTCACCATCATAGAAGTCTTTGAACCGCACTTTGTCTGGCCCCTCACCTAAGACCAATTTGCCTTGGGTGACCCTACCAGGGGCAAACAGCCCCCGACAACATAGCTCCTAGGATCATTAGGGCACCCAAACCCCTCCACCACGGTAAGGTGGCGGTTCCAGGAGGGGTAACAAACAAATGAATACGTTTAAATACACCAAACTTTGAATTCTTAATTACATAATTTGGCACTTGGACAGCAATCACTTCTGCTTCTCAAAATCATTTTAATTTGCAAATTTTTCTCATGAACTATTGATTTTAATGAAATGCAAACAAAATATAAGTCATGTCATGTAACTGAACGATTCTCCTCAACGTTAAACTCCATTCATCAGTGCTCCGCTGGCTGGCGTCTTGCGAGCGGGCTGATAGAGATGGAGGATTAGGACTGCTCCTGTAAAGCCTCTCTCTCTCTCTCCGTCCTTCTGTCTCTCTTCACCTCTTCTACTGCAGGCACAAACTGGCTGACAAAATGACACGTAAGACTCTGGAGAGGGGAGATTTCCGCCTCCTGCATTATGCCGGGGAGGTCACCTACTGTGTTGTGGGTAAATGAAAACACAATGTCATGCCCTGTTAC
>KV751322.1:10435419-10472776 GCA_001698575.1 Mola mola | reverse complement strand
TTATTATTATTATTATTTTTTCTTTTAACTTTTCAACTATATAACCCTGTTTTGGTGACATTGTAGGTTTCCTGGACAAAAACAACGACCTTATATATAGAAACATAAAAGATGTAAGTCTCCAAATGAACATTTTTTTATCATGTGAGGCCAGGATTGCATTTAGTATGTGTTCACTGTTCCAAAGGATTGATGATTCCGTTCCGTCATTTATTTCAAAGTAGGAATGGAAAATATTGTTAGTTACACTTGTGTGAGACAAGAATGCACAATATTTGGCGAACCATGTTTAACATATTATGATATTATGTGTGTTATCCGACCTTCTTTTAGTTGATTTGTCAATCTAAAAATGCAATAGTCAGAGAGTGCTTCCCCACAACGGATCGGGAAAGCAGGCGAAGACCAGAAACAGTGAGTACTCAAAATCTTTGACCCTCCATATACTTGGAACGTGTTACTTAACAAGATGATGTTAGATGAGGAAAAGGAGGAATTATCTTTTAAATATATGCAACAATATTTAAAAGATAAACATTCCTGTAAAGAGACAGCAGGGTATATAATGTATTTTCAAACATATTTTGAAGATAATATGTACTAGCCCTGTTGATCAACAAACAATTGACCATCTCCAATAAAAAGCAAAAGCACAGATTTTTTTTGTTGGATTTTTTTTTTTAGTTTTAGTTGTTAATAAACAGGTTTGTGCAATGTAAAGATTCCAAATGACAAGAAATGAGCGAGTGGACGGGGTGACTGCTGAGACAAAGCCATGTTATTTCTCTCCTCTGACTGTGTCCTCGTGAAGCCATATGCATCTGACAGACAAACTGTTGGGGATTATGACCCTCATGTTGTGTCTCCAGGTGGCGACCCAGTTTAAGAGCAGCCTGCTGAAGCTGACAGAGATCCTCATGGCTAAAGAGGCCTGGTACATACGCTGTCTAAAATCAAATGAGTCCAAGCATCCAGGTATTCAAATTGATAGGAGGCATGTGTGTCAATAAGCAGGATTAAAATATCTAAAGTTGGATCCTGTTTCTCACACAAACACAGGCCAGTTTGATGAAGCGCTTATCAGACACCAGGTGAAGTACCTGGGCTTGATGGAGCACCTCAGAGTCCGACGAGCCGGCTTTGCGTACAGACGCAAATTTGAAGTGTTCTTAAAGAGGTGTGACGGACGACGAGCCTCATGCTTAATTTTTCAAATTAGTAACCTCATTTCATGTATTTCCACTCCAGGGATTTTAACATATGGCTTGTGTATATGGCCGCATTGTACAGATATAAACCCCTGTGCCCAGCCACATGGCCTCACTGGAGAGGGGAGCCTGCTGATGGCGTGGAGGTGCTGGTTCAACATCTGGGCTACTTGCCGAATGAGTACAAAATGGGACGGTGAGGACGGAGCTGTGTCAATATAACGCAGCAGACAGACCTTGTGCCAGATGTAACCAGAATATGTGGTTATGAACCATATATGTTTGTCGTTTTCTTGTTACAGCACCAAAATATTCATCCGTCATCCTAGGACACTTTATGCCACAGAGGATGCTTTTGATAAATGTAAACATGAACTGGGTGAGCATTAATCAGCGCTTTATTGTTCACTTTCAGTCATTACTAATTCTGCACAGACTTGATATTATGCCCTGAATTTGCAGCAACAAGGCTCCAGGCCAAATACAAAGGCTACAGAGCGCAGGGGGAGTTCAAAAAACAGAAAGAAGCTGGTAAATGGCACAGCATGTGATGTAGACAGGATGTACCATGCTGTTTTGTTATTCTGCTATTTTTTTACATCCCCAGCCACTAAGATTGAAACTTGTTGGAGAGGCGTGCAGGCGAGGAGGGAGAGAGATAGGAGAGCCTGGGCTGTAAAAGTCATCAAGAAGTAAGACAGAAAAGGATTCTCTCAAGGCTACCTTCCCATTCCACTAATCGATTTTTCTAATCAATTTTAGGTTCATCAAAGGTTATATGAACAGAGGGCAAGCAAAAACCACAGATAACTCCGAGTACCTGGCCTTCGTCAGACAAAATTACTTGAACAGGCTTAAAGACAACCTGCCAAAGAGTGTTCTGGACAAAACAACCTGGGTACTTCCACCAGCTGTGCTTACAGAGGTGCCACAAATACTCATTGTAACAACACTTTCAATACAATTTGCGGCTTTATTTTGATTCCACATGTTTTTGTTCTTCGCAGACGTCGGAGATGCTGCGAAGGCTTCACTATCGTCTCATGGTACGAAAGTACGTGAGAGGCATAACACCCCATAAAAAGGCACAGGTAACACATGTGTAAATGCATAAGAAAAGATCATCATGGGATGTTTTTGTAGGCCCAAACTGAATATTTTTCACCCCTTCAGCTTCAACTTAAAGTTATTACCAGCTCCATCTTTAAGGGCAAAAAGGAGAGTTACCCACAGAGTGTCGCTTTACCTTTTGTCGACACCAGAATCAGTGAGTATCATATATATTCAGACAATGACATTGTCTTTGCAGCTGCCTTCTTTTTTTTAGTTTACATTGTTTAAAATCTCTAGGTGAACAAAAAATAAACATGAGGGTTCTCCAGATGATTCGCAATGAGCACGTCAAGGTAATAAAATGTCACTATACACTCAGAGTAAATACATCATGAAACCACTGACCGTGCTGTTATTGTGTTTATGCAGTACTGCGTCCCAGTCATTAAGTACAACAGGAATGGTTTCAAACCGAGGCCTCGACAGCTCATTCTCACCAAGACAGCTGTCTACGTGGTAGAGGACGCCAAGATCAAGCAGAGAGTGCTGTACACCTTCCTTAAAGGTCAGATAACACCTTGATAACATTATTCACCTGCCATTAAGACTGTTTTCTTATTGGATGTGATCCACTTGCTGCAGGTATTTCAGTCAGTAACTTGAGCGACGACGTCATTGTGTTCCATATAACATGTGAGGACCCCAAACAGAAGGTCTGTGGAAACAGTATAATATGTAGCATATATTTGGGCTTTCACTTGGGCCGAAAAGTGTTATTTAGTGTGTATGGATAGATAAATAGACGTACTGGTGTCGGTATAAAACACTAAATATGTCAGGTGTACTATTTCTAGTGAAAATTAGAGCAAAAGATATAAAGACAGGACTTTGTGTTAAATCAAGGTACTGAGCCTTACAGAAAATAATATCTTAAAAACACATAAAATTTCTTTTGTACTAGGTTTCGCAGTCTGATTGTACAGTATATTGTGTTGTACTTGTTTCAGGGAGACCTTGTGTTGCAGTGCAACCATTTGTTTGAGTTTTTGACCAAACTCTGTGTCACTGCTAACAAACAAAATGCAATCAAAGTGGTTCAAGGCAGGTGAGTGTGTGCTTAAGAAAAAATTGAAGGGGTTGACATTGCTTTTAACTAAAATGCTGTATGTTTGTAATAATTTCCAGCATCAAGATTGAGATCCAGGCAGGTAAAGAGAGTGCAGTGGACTTCAGCACTGGACAGGAACCAATGGTGTACAAGGCCAAGAATGGACACCTCATGGTGGTGAGATGAGCATTGTTATGATAAAGACAGATATCTGCTCTGCTCTGCTCTGGAATCATGCTTCACAGAAATGGACACAACATCAGTCAAGCCATTTGTCACTGCAGGTTTCCACTCGAACTAGGACACGCTAACATGATGTATTGAGAAGACATAGAAGAAGCCCCTGTATATTTCATCAGGAGACCCTTAACGAGACATCGTGTCCACAGGAAACACGCACGATCAGAGACAGACGCACTTTACAAACCCCGATGAGCCGATTTGGTATTAAAATACATGTTTTTCATCTACACAAACTAATGAACAATGAGTTTTACATTTTCTTAAAAGAAATTAAACTCACGAGTTGTTAAAATCATCCTGTTTTCAGCACAAAGGACAAACTCAAAAATTTACACTTAATACTCACGAACTGCTCCAAATGACGCCATATGTATCATAATTTTGTATTTTCAGTGATAATATATATTTCAATCGACAAAGTTTGTATAAATTTATTTGTGATAATGTATAAATATAAAACATTCTGCACAACAGACCTCAAAGCACTGTGATTGTTGCACAAAGCTGAACTCCAACCTACAGTGTGCACAGTATATTCTCTGATGAATGCTGTGATGAAGGACAGCTCTAATTTCTCTCCCTGTTAAAAGCTCCCCTTCCTGCCAAGGAGATCTCTGGTTACACGTTTTCTTCAACCTCAGCCTCCATCATTCAATTACCCCAGTACATTTAACACCTCAGACCACAGCTCAAGTTCCCTCCACTGAAAATAATGAACATTTAGTGGAATTAACGCAAAATGCACAATTTTAAACTAAATATGGCTGAACAATACTGTGAAATGTTACATGTACTTGTGACAGCTTAACTGTATCAAACGTTATTACATTTTTAAAAAGTTTAACAGCTATTGGTATAATTTTCAAAGAGTAAAACAGTGCCACCATGTGGGCCCATTGTACACAAAAACTACTTAATGACTGATGACCTCACAGTGGATCAAATAAAAAAAAGTTTGTCTTCAGAATTCTCTGCCAGAAAGACTTTCTAAAACGTGTTGAAGCAGTTTAATTTTAGGAAAAGATTGGACTTGATTAATGAGACAATCCTTGTGCAAAAATCCTTTCAGCCACCCTTCCACCCTAACCTTCTCCTTGGGCTGCTCTTTATACTACAATACAGGAGTTTCTAAAGAATCTGTGGCAGAGAGGCCTGAAGGCAAACCTTTTCCACATGCCAGTGGACCCTTTAGAACAATGGTTAAGAGAACATATATTGATTTTAGCTGCATACATACAATTTTTCTCTTGGAATTAATGTACAATATTTAGAACCTCAAATAACAGGATTTCGACCAGCAATACTATATTCACCCCCCCCCCCAATAAGGTAAAACTGAGGTCACCTGTAGTGCTGAATGCAAACATCCATTTCCATGGGCTTCTTCACAACAACCGAAAACAGTGATAGAAGTTGACTGAACAAAAAGAACAAACGCTACAGCTTGTCAGACAACACATCAAAAACGACAAATGGACAAACACAACACAAAATCACATCAACACTACACACTGTTTTTTGATGCTCAGTTCATCTCATAGAGGTCTCCTGGAGAAAAAGCTGGTAAACTTCAGCAAACTGAAAGAGACAGGTGCTAGGTAATATAAAAGGCACAAGCGTGGCACAAACACTGTCCAGGGTCAGAGACAGGCTGATGGGTGGAGCGAGAAAGGTCACTGGTGGTGATGAGTGCGGTCATCGGGTCGTTTGATATGAATCCTACGAACTCGTTCAATTCGTTCTCGCTCCTCGTCTTCATCCAGATGATGCGATCGTCCCGCTGCGCCGCCTGTGGCCTCCAGCAGGGCATTGTCTGGACCCCTTCCATCGTGTGACTCGTAGAGGAGGATGTTGAGTGTCTCCTCATAGATTCGAGCCTCTGGAAACTCCACCTACCAGTGAAGGAGAGTGTTACACATGACATTATACACATCTATACTCTCTTCAGCGTAAAAATGCCAATTACAAACACATCCATACCTTTGTCTGCTTCTTCTCTGTGGCATATACAATGGAGGTGCAGCACACTTCAGCAATCTTACGGCCCTGGCCATAAAATGACCAACAACAGATCTCATCACCAATCACATCTTTGATGAAGAGGACCCGTCCGTTGAATCGCAAGGACAGCTTGTCAAACAGCTCAATATTTTTCAACATGTTGTCATCAGAGTTGCTGGGGGAAAGGGTTACAAGTTATCATTAGTGAGGGCCATTTTATTCCTTCTGTAATTAAAGATGCTAATGCCTGCTATCAGTGGACTCACCTGGTATATGAATATTTGTTGTTGCTTCTGTTATACAGCAGTTTGACAGTAGGCTGAGGACAAAAAATGTATTTTAATTGAATATGAATAATTTTCTCTTGATATTTACCAACAGTACAACACAAGAAATAACATAAACTACCTTATTTGAAGTTGCAATAAGCTTTTGCTCTTCCTTAGATGATGTCATCAGAGGCACTTTACAAAGGGGTTCATAAGTTTCTTTGTTCTAGAAAGAGAAACAAGAAATTATGTTTTGCCATCTTAAAACATTACGACTGCAAAACTGCAATATACAAGACAGAGCTTCGGAGATGGTGATGGACAGACGCTGATACTTATACTGGTTGAAAATTATTTTCACTAAGATCTTCCCAAACTTAAAAAAAAATGATATAACTTGTGGTCTGATGTATGTCACGTGTATATGGTACTTATCCATCAATAACTTTAATATTAAAAAGAACTTTTATAAATCCATGATGAACAGTAGAGTAGGAAGTACAGACAGCTGTTCTAAAATATTTCGGTCCGCAAAAAGTAAAAATATCAAATGCTCAATTAAAAATTGCTTTAGATATAAATATTAAACACATTATTCCACAGACATATTACCTAGTAATAGTTTAGTGGAGTTAACAAAAAATGTAATGATGATGAAGGTTGATGAAATATTAATATTCCCCTGCCTAAACAGCGCTCATTGGTGATGGTACCTGCAAGGCAGCTGTACATTCATCAGCAAGGCCTTGGACAAGGTAATACTTGGCTTCAGCGAGCAGTTCCTCCGTTTCTCGTCGGCTGTCTGGGAGCGGCACCGCCCCATCTCTCAAATAGTTAAGGATTGTTCCAAAATGTTTCCCACAGCGATCGATTAAGATCCAACCTATAAAAAGATGAAACACTAGTAAGTAAAAGGAATGCCATAAACCCTGATACACATACATTTTCAGCAAAGTTCACCTTCACTGTCTGTGAGGACCTCCATCCTGCCACTGAACATGGCTTTAAGCATTGTGTCCTGTTTGGTTAGTGTCTGCATCGTGGTGTAGTACAGAGCCCCACCCACATTTAACTTCACATATTTGGAGCTGGGGCTGGAGCCTTTAAAGGATGTAGTCCGGGTTGTAGCTGCCGGCACTGCCGAGCTCACCACACTCTCTCCTGACATCTCTTCCTGAAATTAAAGAACAAGATAAAATAAAGTGAAATCTGGAACGGTCCGTTATGTCACTGGACTGACATAATAAACGTTTGATCATTGACATATGTCTGGACGTCGTGGACTGGACTTTTTATTATTGCAGATGCATCATGAAAGTTAAACAAAGTCTTATTGCCAAAAATAAGTGTGAATCAAAAATATATAAATACACACATGTACACGACTAGGTATACTTTCAAAGCCTAACTGTCGATTAATCTGATTCTATAATTCAGCTATAATAACACGTTTGCTCAACATGGAATCTCAGTGGCAATTTTTCGCAATATTTCAAAATAAAAAAAACACAGTTTACGCTCTGGAGTCTTTTAAACTACTAGGACACTTCTTCAAATTACTATACTAAAACTATGTCAATGCTGAACAAGACAGCGACCACTGACAAACTACTGTCAATACACGCAAACGCCATCCTTCAACAAAGCGATAACAATCGTTATCATATATGTTAAAAACCTCTTTTATCTGTTGTATTCAGTAAAACTCTGAAACGCATCCCTAAAATCAGTGGTTAAACTAAAACGTAACCATAATTTCATTTTAGTCATCAGGGCTAACGACCGAGCTAACAAATTAGCATTAGGTAAAGTTATCTATATTATTACAAATATGGCAAATATTGTGACCCAAACTGTTAAATGACTTTCTCCACGTGATGTTACTAGTGTATGGATTTTGAATAAACACAAGAACACTTACCATAGAACCAGCAGCAGACTTAATAATTATAGCTTGCTAACGTTAGTCAGCTAACACCCATTTCCTTCCGGTCCAGCACTGCGCACTTATAAAGAAATGACGTCAATGTTTCAGGGCTCTGTTTAAAGGGACAGTTAACTTTATGTTTAATATGAAAAACGTCACAGTGTCGTCAAACGTTCCGTAAATATCATTACAAGCATCTCATTTAATCTCACATAACATCCAACCACTTTTATTTAGCATATGAAAGATTTAAGATTTAATAACATTAGCCTTAGCCTTCACACTTCCGGTTGCTGAAGGAGTAACAGTAATAAGAGTCCCAACAACACCCACCCAACATACTAGATTTAAGTGTTGTCCACTACTACAAATGAAATTGCTGTTGTTGCAACACGAGAAAAATTAGTCTGTCATATTTCTGACCTCTTACCCATAATTAGTCTCATATAACAACTTATACATATAATCAAAACACTACCCGGAATCATTTAATGCGACACACAGAGGGATTAATGGCTGCAGTGATTGTACGGATCGCTTCTCATTGTTTACATTTAGAAACGGTATGTTGCCTGTGTTTTTGAGGCTGTCACCAATTCAAGAGTAAACCTAACCCCATACTAATGATAATTATCGATAAATTAATGTTGAAAGATTTTCCCTGAGGCAGCATTATGCTAAAAAGCGATGAACTAGCCCTATGTGCTAACTGCTCCATCACAGTATCGCCCGCTTCTCCAGAGATGGCAAGGTAGTCTTCGTCTCTCGCTTGGCTCGCCCCCTGCTTGCTCTCTAAATGCTCGATTTTATTACAGTAACGGCATCAAAACAGACGAGCGCTGAAGCCACTATACACGGATCAGTGTATAGTTTTGTAACATAGCTGATCAAATTATTCTTTTCTAGGTTTCACAATGTTTACTGTGCCTCAAAGCTCCAAGTCCGTGTTCCTGGACAAAGCCAGGCAAGCCAGAGAGGACAGGAAAGGACAGAAGGACAAGGAGAAAGCAGCAACACATATCCAGGCCCTGGTCAGGAGTTTTCTCTGTCGCAGCAGACTCAAGAAGCAAATAAGGTAGATTCCATCCATCCATCCATCCATTTTCTACCGCTTATAATCCTGTTAGGGGTCGCGGGGGGGGGGGGGGGCTGGAGCTTATCTCAGCATCTTCGGGCGAACAGTTACATCTATTGCACATTGTATTTGTGGCATGAAACTTTGTATGTATCTAGTATAATATTAGAGGTATCAATATATATTTGGTTGAAGTAGAACCATTAATACGTTGTTAATGTTCATGCAATCAATATTTTCAATATTTTCCATTCTTTGTCTCACCAGGAAAGAGGTTGATGACTATTTCCTAGCTTCTGAAATGGGGACATCCAAACAAAATGCACTGTCGATTTTCAAAATTGCACGGAAATTACTATTTATATGTCACCAAGAGGATAAAGTGGTGGGTGCACAAGTTGAACAAATAACTTTACTTCAAAAAATGTTGTTTCAATGTTTTTGTTACTTGTTAATCCTGTAACTTGAAAGAATACTGTAATTTATACACTTAAATTCGAGGGGGTATCTCAAAGTGTTGTCACGTTGTATGTCACACAGAGGTTTGAGAAGCTCTGTCGATCTATCCTTGCCAGCATGGAAGTCGAGAATGAACCTAAAGTGAGTTTGCATTTACTGTATTTTCTTCACAGACCAAACATTAAATGTGATTTTTGTCTAAGTGACTGTTCTTGCATTTTTATCTCAGACGTGGTATGTGTCCTTGGCTCTCTCCAAAGACCTCACCATCCCTTGGCTCAAGCAAATAAAAGATGTGCTGTGGTTCTGCTGTCAGCGCCTGAAAACTTTAAAGGTTTGTTTTGATCAAAACAGATTAAAATTTTTTTTGTTTTGTTTTGTTTTTTATATATACTGTATATATATATAAATGTATCACAGTTTGTTTTGTGATTTGCAGCCTGATATACTTCAGGACAATAAACTGGTGACACTGTACCTCACCATGCTGGTTACCTTCACAGACACTTCAACCTGGCGCATCGTCAGGGTGAAGGGTAAGTCTTAAGTGAAGCTCCACTTGTTCTAAACATATCCTTTGTAATTGTAGGGCATGTTTTGTACAAATACAGAAGATATTATTTTCCCCCTCTTTGTTTTAGGAGAAGCTCTGAGACCTGCTTTGACAAGGATTTGTGAAAATATTATGGGCCATCTCATTCTAAAAGGATTCTATTCAGTACTACAGGTTCAAAATTGCAGCTCTTTTAATTTTTTATGTATTTTTATTTTGTCAAGCAGTTTGATAAATTTGTGTAAAACCTCTTTTCTTTTATCAGCACCAGCTGTCATTTGAATAAAATGCCCATTGTATGTAATGTTAACTTGTATTGTGTAGATCTTGCTGACCAATGGCTTGGCTCGCTCTAAACCATCTCTTTCCAAAGGAACTCTGACAGCTGTCTTCACTTTGTCATTAAGGTAAGCTTGGAGTTGGCAATTTAATTTCTGTAACGGCAAAAAAACAACAACAAACAAACACAATTGTAGTTCTAATGCTTGAAGTGTTGAGCCCATATTATCTTTTCCTGTTCTGTCCACATTGTTTTCTGTAGTTATGATTTACTTTTAGACTGTACTTCTAACTAAATGTGATATTTTTCAGGCCAGTCATTGCTGCTCACTTCTCTGATAATCTACTAAGATCATTCCTTACTCACATCATGTCAGTTCCAGCCATTGTGTCCCACCTCAGTGTCCTCACTCCAGAGGTAAAAATCCTATCATAAATCATGTTGTTGCACAGGGATACTGCACATGCTAATTGGAACTGTAAGAATTTTAATATCTGCTCTCGACAGTGCATGGCGTCCATCCAGACTCATGACCTGCTGCGGAAGTTCATTTTGTTCCTCAGCCGGGAAGAACAGTGTTTCGACATCTGTTCTTGTCTTGAAGGGAGCCACACACTCTGCTTACTTGGTACATTGATGCAGTTTAGTTATATACACGAGAGAGTGCCATTGTGTTTCTGGTAGACTGTTAATTTTATAGTTGCGATTGTGTCTGTCTTTTCTTTGATAGGCAACCTGATTCACTTGGGCTACCTCAATGAGAAAGTCCTTGAAGAGGAGGCCAACCACTTTGTGAAGGACCTGACTGAAATGCTGTCTTACTGTCAGATATACGTATCTCAAAAGAAGTCCAACCTCACCCACTGGCACCCAGTCCTGGGCTGGTTCTCCCAAACAGTAGATTATGGGTCAGTGAAATCCTTTCACCTAAATTAAACAACTTAATATTCATTATAAAATTGCATAGAAAAGATTTTCACAGGGAGTCCTAAATCTACAGATGAAATGCCCTTTGAATGCAATATTAAACGTTTCAGTTTCTTAAAGACCATTTCCGATGAGAATTACATTTTTGACCTTAAGTTGTACATTCATGTCCTACAACCTAAATGAGGCAAAGGCATAGAATTATACCCAAGCTCTTTTGAGGTCAAAGAAGGGTGAATTTCATAAAAAGTAGTTGAAGTAAGTAATTTTACAAAACAAATTAGTTTTAATGGGTTTGATTAATGGCTGGAGCATGTCTTTAAGTAGCACAACAATCAACAGTGCTTTAAAGCAATGAATTCACAAATGGTTTGATGGAGTTACTCAGGCTGCCTGGTCCTTCCTGAGGGAGAGTTACACCTTGAAATGTAAACTAAATATTAAGCGATCATAACTTCTGTGCCTTTAAAGCATAAATACTTGTGTATTTATTGCCAGGTGGATGTACTTGACTTTGTTCTCCAACTCTTGTTCTCTGCAGTCTGAATGAGTCAATGCCACTGCCCCCTCCCCCACCCCCACAACCCAGTACATCAGAAAACAACCTTCCAGTAAAAAGTGAGCCATGAACCCAAAGTTGTATTATTTTTTGAGGAGTACTAACAATTGAGTTTAAGGATCCTCTGAGGATTCTGACAGTTCTCTGCGCCCCTGGTGTGTCTGTTTTGGCAGACCTCTTCAAGCGAGCATTTCAGAAGTCAGCTTCTGTACGGAATATCCTTAAACCAGTTGGAGGGAAGCGAGTCGACTCAGCTGAGGTTCAGAAGGTGTGCAGTATCTGTGTGCTCTACCAGACAGCTCTATCTACACTTACACAGATACGACTCCAGATACTGACCGGTCAGGACCAGAATTTTCCATTTTATTGATATTTGCAATACAACAGTATTCTGGAAACAACCTGTCACTGTACACCCTCTGTTACTCTGCAGGTCTGACGCATCTTGATGACCTTTTGCCGAAACTTTGGGCCTTCATCTGTGAGCTCGGTGCTCAGGGAGGCCTCAAACTCTTCATGGAGTGTCTGAACAATGACACTGAAGAGTCCAAGCAGCTCCTGGCAATGCTCATGCTCTTCTGTGACTGCTCGCGCCATCTCATCACGTAATTTGAGTGACTGTGTTGCGTGTAATGTGCCCATTTCAGCAGCAACATTTGATGACATTCTGTTAATGCATTACAGAATTCTTGATGACATTGAAGTGTATGAGGAACAAACATCTTTCAAGATAGAGGAACTCATCACTATCTCCTCGTTTCTGAACACCTTTGTGTACAAAATGATATGGGACGGCATCTTAGGTGAGTGTTTGGCCTCGCTGAATCCTGCGCCTAATTGAAAAGAGATGTTTGTATTCAAAACAATTGTGTTTTGTGTTTGATAGAAAATGCTAAAGGAAAAAAACTGGAGTTGTTCCACAGTGTTCATGGCTGGTTGATGGTGCTATATGAACGTGACTGTAGGCGACGGTTCAGCCCTGATGACCACTGGCTGCGCAGGTAAATATTATTGTGGAATAGCTGTTGATATGCTACACACCTTAGCCTTCTGTTTTTGGGATAAGACTGCTTTGTGATTATATTTCAAACCTCAAATCTCCTGCAGGGATCTTAAGCCCAGCCTGTTGTTCCAAGAGCTGGAGAAAGACAAGAAACGAGCCCAGCTGTTACTGCAGTACATCCCACATGTCATTCCACATAAAAACGTGAGTAAACAGAATTAGTGTAAGGACAGAGTGACCATTTCATTTTCAGTTGTGCAATCATTGTCCCTCTCATTTTAGAGGGTGCTGCTGTTTAGGAACATCGTTACAAAGGAAAAAGAAAATTTAGGATTAATAGAGACGAGCTCTGCTTCACCACATGTCACGCACATCACCATCCGTCGCTCACGTATGTTGGAGGTATGGAGTCAACATGTCAGATAAATTAGTATGTAACTACTCTGTCAGTTGTCCCATTTATTGCTTCTTCCTGTCCTAAGGATGGATATGACCAGCTCCGCCGATTACCAGCAAATTCTATAAAAGGTGTGATTCGTGTGAAGTTTGTTAACGATCTTGGAGTAGACGAGGCTGGTATCGATCAGGATGGCGTGTTCAAAGAGTTTCTTGAAGAGATAATCAAGAAAGTATTCAATCCTGCTCTCAACCTTTTCAAGGTTAGTGAGGCTAAATGAAGGTCTAAGCTAAGCTTCCACGCCTACATTTCTGAACCTGATTTGATTATTGCCATTTATTTTCTATAGACTACAAGTGGAAATGAAAGGCTTTATCCTTCACCTACATCCTACATCCACGAGAACCATTTGCAGCTGTTTGAGTTTGTTGGGAAGATGCTCGGGAAAGCTGTTTATGAGGTATATTATTGCTTTCAGTGGAAATGCCCACAGCTGTTGCTGTCTTCTCTTAGCACCCAGTGTTTGAGGTAATATTCAGTGCATGTGTCACTGTGGCATCTCTATACACAGGGCATTGTTGTCGACGTCCCTTTTGCCTCTTTCTTCCTGAGTCAAGTCTTGGGTCACCACCACACCACTTTGTACAGCTTCATCGATGAGTTGCCTTCGCTGGACTCTGAGTTTTACAAGAACCTCACTTCAATCAAGGTCAGCTCCAACCGCATTTAGACAGTTTTGTTTCTTAATCATTTTTACATTTCCATCTTACATCTTTCTTTCCATTTGTTTTTCAGCGTTATGATGGTGATGTAGGGGATCTGGGACTGACATTGTCCTATGATGAGGATGTAATGGGACAGGTATGAATGGCAGATACCGAAAACATATTAAAAGTGAAGTTAAATACATTAAAGTCATAAGTTAAACTACTCTAATACTTTGTATGTCTCCTTACAGCTTGTCTGCCATGAGTTGATACCTGGAGGGAAAACCATGCCAGTCACAAATGAAAATAAGTATGTAAATTCAGATTAAAAAAATGATAGGGTACTTACCCATTTTCTGTCCATTCCTGTTGATTGTTGTGTAATGAATAAAAACTGACTCTACCTTTTCCTGCAGGATCAGCTACATCCACCTCATGGCTCACTTCCGGATGCACACGCAGATCAAGGAGCAAACTTTAGCATTCATTCGGGGCTTCCGCAGCATCATTAACCCGGAGTGGCTGCGCATGTTCTCCACACCTGAGGTTCAGCGTCTCGTCTCGGGAGACAATGCTGAGATCGATCTTGATGACCTGAAGTACGTGACATTTTAACCATCTTTAATGAGGACTACATGTATCTTCTTTACGTACAGTGTCATCACAACACTCATTGTAATGGAACATTCGTCAGGGTTCTCATTCCTATTTTCTTCACTGTTCCTTAGGAAACACACTGTCTACTATGGAGGTTTTCACAGCAGCCATCGTGTCATCATCTGGCTATGGGACATCCTGTCCAGTGACTTCAACGCTGAAGAGAGAGCTATGTTCCTTAAAGTAAATTGTTGTCTGTCAGCAAGATGCTTTTCATTTATTCCATGACATGGTTCATCAATCATCTCATTTACTGTCTTTCTAATTCTTTACAGTTTGTTACCAGCTGCTCAAGGCCGCCTCTTTTAGGTTTTGCCTACCTCAAACCACCGTTCTCCATCCGCTGTGTGGAAGTTTCAGATGATCAGGTAAAAATAATGACGCTGGCTACAATCCCGTGTGTATATCAGTGTACTACGTTTGCACTGACGGAGCATTTGCTGTTTGTAGGACACTGGGGACACACTCGGCAGTGTTCTAAGGGGCTTTTTCACCATCCGCAAGAAGGAGCCAGGTGGTAGACTTCCCACTTCATCAACGTGCTTCAACCTGCTCAAGCTGCCCAACTACAGCAAGAAGAGCATCTTGCGTGACAAACTGCGCTACGCTATCAGTATGAACACAGGCTTCGAGCTCTCCTAACTCAAGTGCGTCAGGATAATCCACCCGGGAGGTGCCTGAACCACGCACGGGGCTCTGTTTCCTTGTACTGAAGCCTTTCACATCGTAGATGCGTCACCAAAAGAAAAGGGGAGTCGTGAAGGACATACTAACTCGCCTCTTGTCTCTTTTTAAAAACTGGATGAGCTGCTTAAATTCAGCCCAGTCCCTCCCATCAAAGGGGATGCTGTTTCTGCAGCACAATACAATTTTTAAGCATCTCCCTTTGCCGCTCCCACAATTCAGTGTTGTTAATCTAACTTAACGAAAGACATACATACAGTAATTAGATCTCTATCTCAGGCTTAACAGAACAATCCTCAGTTCTAACACTCCCATTTTCAGAAAACTGGAGAGCAATACAGATGCAATGCAAGCCATTAGACATGTGGTCGTCTCACGCAACTGGAACCAAGTGATGCATTGTTGATTCACTTACAAGCTTGAACTCCATTATTCAAGCAACTTTTAGCCAATAGTGGATGACTCTTAAAATGTTTGCTGAACTTAATGCATCTTTTATAAACATAAGACAAATCAATGTTCTGTGTTCAAGGGGGCGGAGTGGCTCACCACAATGATCCTGTCTTTATTACATTAGGTCCCATTTCCAGTGAAACTATTTTGCCATTGCCCCATTTCCCCCCATTGAAAGACTCTGCAGTAACTTGAGTGAGAGTTTAGCCCTTGTGGGTTTTGTGATCTCACTGAATTTATAATTCTAACATCTGCCTCAGTTCTGGCAAAGCAGGGTTTCTTTAAATGACTGAAATTCTGCTCTTGTTGTTTGAGTCAGAAAATTCATGTATCTGGAAACTGGGAATGTTTTGTCACTTGCTTGTATCACAGCCGTTCATAGCCACGCATCCGTATACGATCTTTACTACGAAAAACTGAAAACTAAAGTTAATCAATGGTGTTACTTCTTGTACTTATTACTAGTGAAATTGAATATTCCGCACTACACCTTTGAATAACGCTGAGTGCCTCATATAATGCCACAACCCCTCGCTCTCGAACATCAGACTGTAACTAATAACCACATATAATGGAAACAAGCCATAGAAAAACGGGGGCTATGTAACTGGACTACCGGACAACGAGAGACCCAACCACTCGACTACCACTACAACATCAATACCCAAAGAGGGTTTTCCTACGACATTGTCTCATCTAGATGGACTTTTTAAGCCATTTGGTAAAGAATTAGAGGTTTTGAAGACCTCTCAACATGATGTCATGGACTGGTTCAATAACCTAATGCGACTGCTTCATTTGATGTTCTCTTGGATGGGGAATGTTGCACATCTCTCTGCTGTTTGTGGCTTCTGGGATAACTTACTAGAGGAATTTTACCTTATAATTCTAAATAGTGCTTTACACAGGGTTCAACTGCATACATCATAATGTTCAAGAAGAGCTGTTCTAGTCATGAAGATAAAAGAAGAGTTAAAGTATAGATAGTTAAAATATGTTGTTTATTAAGTTCTTTATTATGCAAGGAAATGCGCAGTGTACTAATGAGATAAGATTGGAGCATTTTCCAGTCCGACAAATCAGTAAGGAGGATGTTGCTTCAGTTCTCCTTTTTAATCTGTTGGAGCAAAAAGTTGAACAAGACACACTACGTGTGCAAAAGGGATGAAAGATACCTCAGCTTGTCTGCCTCGTCGGATGGGGTCACTCATCTGTTTTAAATGATGTCAAGGGTAAGCTGTGGGCTTTAAATGTACCAGAGGACTGATGATGGTGACTTTGAATAACCAACCTTTATTGCAAAAAAATAAATAAGTAAAAACAGTCCTGGAGTTGTTTTCACCCGTCATCTCTGTCTTTGCAAACAGCTGCATAGAGGTGTGAAACATGTTGTAAAATATGATTATAATGTGTATGATACGTATTTTTACATGTAATGTTTAATCATGTACATCAGTACTATATAAATAATTAATTTAATCACACTCTGACTCTGAACTTTTAATTGAGTCTGTAAGAAACATGCTGAGTGTGTGCATGGAGCTGCTGACTGCTTCGCTGACAGAAGGCACATAGTCCAATCTAATACCTCGTTCTGGTTGATTATGGCGGAAATGCGAGCCCGTGTCCTGCGCCGTCTTCCTTAATGAGCGCTGGTGTGGATTTGCAGCAGCCTGCAGCGATCTCAGCTGTTCACCTGAAGCCGTCGAACAACGATGAGCAACCCGCCGAGCCCCTCTCCAGGTCGATGGTTCAAAACGCAACGAAGGTAATTGTTAAACTAACGCCAGAAAAAAGCGTTTCGGGCCTAGTGGAGGCCAGAAACGCTGAAAAGTTGTTCCTAGAGTTTTGAACTTTGTTTTCCTTCTCCGTGCATCCTGGGAGCAGCCTTGGTGAAACTGTCAGGAATGACCAGCGGAGTTTGTAGTGTTGTTATTTATTTGTTGATTGTTGGTGATTGCAGTTTTTTGGAGTGGCTTGGTTTAAGATGATTATTCTAGCTTTATTGGTTCACGTGCATCACCTGATTGGCCAGAGTTGATAGGATTTTCACTCTACTCCCAGTCTGCCAATGGGGCTTTTACTCCACTGGTGCTCATAAGTGCACAGCAGCTCCATCCAGAAAAGCCAGCAGTGGAGTTTTCCTGACTGGAATAGACATGAGTGGAAAAGTAAGGGCGTGCAATGCTTGTCAGAGGAATGGCCGCATAACTTGCAGAAGGTACAGTGATGAGCTGTGGGTTGTGGATGTGCTTTTCTTGTCCTTTGGGCATAAAAAAAAGTGATACAGCTGCTGTTTCAGGACCAGACTGGGGGAACCGTGTCTGAAAACATACCCTCTGGAGTGTACGGATCTGATGAAGAGGGCCAGAGTGGCCTTCAAAGCTGGACGCACCTTGAAGGAGGCTTTCAGACTGGCTCAGCTGGAGGCTGTGGTGCAGATGCTGGAGGAACATGAGTGTGACTTTGTGGATGCACTTGGAAGGGACCTACATAAGGTGAGGGATGAAGCAGCTGTGCTGAACTAATAGTGCAAACAGGTGTTTTTGGCATTTGCGTCTTCATTCTTTATTTGCTTTAAATTTTCACTCCAGCCCCGATTTGAGACAGTTGCGTCGGAGCTGATTGTCGTCAAGAATGAGGCACTTTATGCCATCAACAATCTTAAGAAGTGGATGCAGCCGCAGCATGCAGAGAGAAACCTGGTAAAACTTTTAGTTATGTAAAGCCGCTTTCCAAAAAATATCTTCACGATATTATTGGGGTTGTTTGTGACTTGCACAACCTTTATGGAGGGAACATTCCTTCTGGCTACTACAAAGAAATGTATTGTGCTGCCAAAGCAGATTAAACCTTAAGATGCAGTGACATTTTTGTAAGAATGTAGTATTGTGCTTCTCTCTGTTAGTCAGTTTTTGCACTGATGCCCACTTTTATTCCTGAGTTCTGTATTTGTAATTTGATTTTCTGCTGGATTTGGTGTAGTCCACCTCTTTGGACGAGTGTCTGGTGTTCAGTGAGCCTCTCGGGGTGGTGTTAATCATAGGGGCCTGGTGTAGTCCTGTCCAGATGTGTCTGGTGCCGCTGGTTGGGGCCATCGCAGCAGGTGCAGACACTGACCCTTAATAAATTAATTGAATTCTTGTTTTATTTATCTCCACGTGTTTAGTGATGATTCTTTTAAATGAATGTATACAGGAAACTGTGCCATCATCAGCCCTTCTGAGATCACCGCTCACACAGCTGAGCTTCTTCACCGTCTCATTCCATTTTACTTGGACAATGTAAGTAGTTCTATAGCAGGCGCTGGGAGAATAGATTGGGTAGATTTGATTTATCAAGTAACAGAATACTTTTACTTTTATTTTTTTTAATGATTGAGAAAAAGATTAGCATACTGTATACTTTATTTTAATATTATGGGCGAGTATTTGTCACAAATTTGTACAAATCTAATTGGGAGAACAGATTTTATCTTTGTGCTTTTAAAGCATTTCTTCAGACTTAAATCAAAAGTAGCTCTTGATTTTGCAGTTGTGTTCTGTGTATTGATTAAAAGTAAAAATGCAACGATGTTGGAAATGTTTTTTTTTTTTTTTTTTTTTTTTTCCCCCTCAAGGAGTGCTTCTATGTGATTCTTGCTGGCGCAAATGCCTTGCCTGAAGTTGTGGAGCTTAAATTTGACCATGTTTTCTTTACAGGTACAAATAAACTTAACTACAAAGCCATTATTTATTGAAATATTCCAGTTCTTAAGGATTTTGTCTCTCAATGTCTAGGTAACAGAGAAGAGGGAAGCAGAATTGCTCAGGCTGCAGCTCGCACCCTCACGCCAATCGCCCTTGTTTTGGGTGGCAAGAACCCTTGCTACGTGGACCAGCATTGTGAGATTGCCATTGCCGCACAGCGCATCGCCTGGGCTCGTTTTCACAATGCTGGACAGAGCATGGTGGCTCCTGACTACATCCTGTGCCACACAGATGTCAAAGCACAGCTTGTGCAGGTCCTCAAGTGCTGCCTGATGCAGTTCTACGGTTCTGACCCCAGAGAGTCCCGCAGTTATGGCCGCATGGTCAATCTAGATCTCTTCAACCGCGTGAGAGACATGCTGTGGAGATCCGGCAAAGTGGCGGTGGGTGGGCAAGTGATAGAAGCAGAGAGATATATCGGTAAGCGTCCTCTGGGTGGGATTCTCTCAAACAAAGCCCACTGTAGTATTAGATTTTATGCTGTTGTAACCTTTTTTTTTTTTTTTTTTTTCTGTCTGAAGCACCAACGATCTTCACAGAGGTAACGGAACTAGATCCCATCATGCAAAAGGATGTGCTTGGCCCAGTTCTTCCTGTTCTGACCGTGAATAATTTGGATGATGCTATTGCCTTCATTAATAAGCAAGAGAAACCCCTTTGTGTGTATGCATATTCCAGTAACAGGAAGGTACCAGAAAGCATAATGTTAAGACACTTTGTATTCATTCTGCAAGCCCAGTGCAGTCATTGTGTATTCTTATCATGTGTTGGCCTTTCTGACAGGTCATTTCAAGACTAATGACTGAGACCTCTAGTGGTAGCTTTTGCTCCAATGACAGCATCCTGCAGAGTCTGATGGTGGCTCTGCCTTTCGGTGGAGTTGGTAAGTCAGCGAGTGTCAAGTAAAAAATTGAGCCAAAACATGGGGGAATAGCACCTGCATCCTATCAACTCTCAACACTTTCTCTGACAGGTGCCAGTGGAATGGGCTCCTACCATGGTCACTATAGCTTCGACACCTTCTCTCACAGGAAATCATGCCTGCTAAGGAGCACGCGGTTTGATTGTGTGACATATCTGAGATATCCACCCTATGAGGACCGCAATCTGTCGCTAATGACATGGGCCAGTACTCTGTCGCAGAAGAGCCAGGGCTGGTGCCAGATCCTGTGACTGCTGGGAGGGTGATAACAGAGCCACACTGGAAGAAGGCCGAGTGCCTCCTAAGTCCTGAACATTCATGACATGCAAGTGCATTGTTGGTGAATTAAAAATAGATAAGAACAAAACCTCCTGGAGTAAAGTCACATCTAACCAGGGAAGAGCAGAATTAAATAACCAGGAGGTCACACATTGGGTGAATGGCTTGGCCAACTGTCACAGTTAACTTTATTGGTGCTGGAAATGTCATTATGCAAAAAAGGAGCGATTTTGGATTCTTTCACATTTATCATTACATTTGCAGTAAATAGGCAGTAAATCTTCTGCCTTGCCTTCTGCAACTCTGGTCACTCATGTCTTGTGTAGATTTTTTCCTCATTGCCTTCTTTCATTGCTGCATATCTGGCCAGAGTGAACAGGTAGTCGCTCAATCTGAGTGAAAATGTTAAGAAATGTATCAAATGTGTTATAAAAGCACCATGTTTTCATATTAGATTGTAGTGGTTATGGACTGACCTGTTCAAAAACTTGGCAACCTCTGGATCTGCCTCACCAGTGCGCACAACTGGAACAACACTGTAAAAAAAATAAAAGATTGTCCGAACCAACTGTCAAAGTATTAAGAACAATGAAGTTAATTTTATGCCATTCAAGAAAAGGAACATGCTGCAGCTGACCTTCGTTCTGCTCTTCGGCACACTGTCCGAGCAAAGTGCAAAGCTGCGCTGCTTTTCCCTCCAGACTGTGACACAGAAAGCATGTTAGTGCAACAGGATAAAGTACCTGGTCTGAATCCGGACATGGGACTTGCAGAAAGAGACCTCATGGACCTCAGTCATATGGACAGCAATGTGTTCACTGTCAACATATCAAGATTGAAAAGGCAAAACTGAAGGTCTAGATGAGCTGCTGTTAGTGAGGCCTAAACACATCAATAGTAGAATGAAATATCATTGCTATATCCTATATTGCTACACATTTTTGGATATTTTCTGCAACAGGATTGAAGTATGGACATTTGGATTCAGAAATGGGCACTGAACTCTGTCTGACAGATGCATTATTAACTTACAGGTAAAATGAAGTTGGTCAGTGGAGGGAGTTCTCCTGTAAATTTATCAATCCAGGTTTCCAGTTCTGCAATTGGCTGAGCAGAAAATTTGGTTCTCTCTTAATATAAACAGAAACAAGAATGAAAAAAACCCAAGAGATCTACAAAGCACAATATTTTACTGCATTAGGATAGCCATAAAATTCATACTTTTGTGACTTTCTCTTGCAGAGGATCGAGGGGTGGCAATGTTGGAGCCGACGTCTTGTAAAACGCACTGTATCTGCGGCAAAGGAAAAAGCAAAAATAATGTCAAATCTTATATCAGTCTAGTTACAAATGCAACGTTATAATTGTACCTTGTCCAGCTGGTGAGTGAATGTGTGACCTTTGTCGAGGCAAAATTCTCTGGCCAAGCTGTAAGGTACAATTCAACACGGTCACCTGACGTGAGGCACATCAAAGAAGTTCAAGAAAAATAATTAAAAAGTGACATTTGAACAGTAGAAATGTACCCAATAGCTGATGAAAGCTCATCTGTATTTCCCAAGGCTTCAAAAAGACCATCTTCCTTAGGCCTCCTTTCTCCTGTAAATGTGCTCGAGAAACCTTTCGGATGTACAACAAACAAATCAACGAGGGCTGCAGCTACAGATTTTCTCTAAGAAACAATTAACTTGCTTATTATTCGAATTACTCAATTGTCAAAATAATTTACGACTAATTTTCTACCAACTCGCGGCTCTATAGTCAACTTTTGCCAGGTACATTTTGTAGGAGGAGCAGCTGTTACACAACCTTTGTCTCCAGTTTTGGTGTATATTTTGGGGATCCGGTTGTCTCCTTCAGTGGCATAACTGTTGGGAAAAGGACGGACAACAGAATGATGTCCAAAACAATTTACTTGCAACATACCAGCAAAACATATCACGTAGTTGTATACATTTTGGTTCAATGGGTGTGTAACGTTTCCGTTTTAAGCAATGCCCCAGCAAAATGTAGAGCTCTCTAAGCTAGCTGTTGTACTAAAACTGACTTTGTTACACTGCTTGATGAGTAGCTAACTAGCTAGCTCTTTTCATGGATGACAGCAGCGAGCTCAAACTCTGCGCGTTACAGAGCAGCAATGCTGATGTACCTCCTGTATGGACATAGTGTCTCCTTCATGAGCCTGCCTGCCCCCACGGCACAGCGAAGGTGAGCAGGTTTTATTATAAACAATGCCATGAAAGGATAAAGGAGAGCAGCCAGCTTAGTAGTAAACAACAACTTCAAGGTAAACGACGTTGGTCGGTAATTTTTGTCCTTCTGCGATGCCCGTAGTTTGGGGGCGTTTCATTTTAATCGCGTGATTGGTCAACTCACCGTGTGGTCGGGCGAGATTCGGACGCTGATTGGCTAACGTGATATATGTTCAGGCACACACGGTGGTGATTGGATAGTGAAAGCAAGCCTACGTTTGTCCCTTCCCTCTGCAGGGTAACTGGTTTTAACATGGCTCAATCACAGTGTGATAACGACAAGCTGTGGCAGTAACTCGTTGTAGTTTTAGCAAAACGTGTTTTCTTAGACTCCCTATATTTATTGATACTTCATGAAAATGGCGGAGCTGACAGGCAGCGTTGTCTGTCGCTTGTTGCAGGCTGAAAGGATTAACAGTCACTAAATTTGGCTAAGCTAGCTAATAATAATACCGACTCCGACAAATTGAACGAGAAGGTTACCGCGCTGCCAAGGCTGTACGCATTGTTTTTTTTTCCCTATCCTATAAACTGTCAGAAAAATGCAAGTAAAGGACATCCTCGTGTCCGCACCAGGGAAGGCGATCCTGCACGGAGAGCACGCAGTTGTACACGGAAAGGTAACCGGCAAGTCCACAGATACTGATACACACAGTACCCAACATACTGTGTGTACATTAGAACATTACTAAAATAATATCGAAAACATCCCAGTCTGTCTGAATCCGCTTGCATTCTTTGCACCATTACAGGTGGCTCTTGCTGTGAGTTTGAACCTGAGAACGTATTTACGCCTGAAAGCTACCAACACGGGAAATGTCCGTATAAACCTCCCAAACATTGACACATTCCTCTGCTGGGACCTGTCGGAACTGAAGGAGTTCATCCCCCGTTTTTGTGGTAACAGATGATGCAGCATTGGAGAACGGAAGCACCTACAGTATAAAAAAACCCCTGAAATTTTGATTACTGATAAAATTTAACCCATAGCCACACAGGGAAATTTCATTGATATTTTAATATCCTGTCATATGTGATTTACTGTATTTAGCATGGTATTCTTAGTATGTATACAATAACATTTTTTTTTTTTATACAAGCACAAATCAAATTGTGTGATTTATTTTTTTCTTGGATGGTTGCTTCATCTCGCGTGTTAACAGGTAGGGGGGAGGCGGCGAAACGTTTGGATCCTGAACTTGTGAGACGTCTGCATGACTTTGTTGGCGTAACCAATGGAACCTTAGATACTTCCACCATGGCCACCTTATCCTTCCTCTACATCTACCTTTCACTGTTTGGATCAGGGTGAGACCATACTACTGTTCTTCTGAGCATTTATTAATTTCATTACTACAGCTAGTTTAAGATATGACCACAAAAATCCCGTCACAAAATAAAGATATTTTTGGTACCATGGAAAAACAGAGATTGGGCTCCGTTGCAAAGCCGTAGCGCTTCTTTTATTAGACCTGCTGTTTCAGTCTAGTGTTGGGCACCTTTTTTTACAGTACTGATTTTGTGTGTAAGAGATTGTTTGAGGTGTAAAATACTGCATTTGTGTTGGAGCAGATCTTCCTGAATACTGGAATGTGTTAATATCACCAGGAGTTTTCAGCTCTATCTAACGTTCGCTAACATGTTTGTCGTATTACATGTATAACTGAATAAAGTGTCCATTGGTGTTTAATTTCCTCTGGAGGATAGTGTGATGTAATATTTCATTTCTAGTAAGTGTTTCATTTAGCTAGTGGACTGGTTTAAGTGTTAAAGGCAAAACTTAAGATGCATTCAAAATATTGAAAAAAAAACTCTTGCTGTGTCCTTTTCCGGAAGGGATGCAACTGTTAATACTATAGTAGGTATTACTTTCTCTACTATGAATCAAACTTTGTAATTTACTTAAGTTAGGATGATTGTACTGTCTATGTGCAGCGAGGTGAACTGTCATTTAGTATTGTTTGTCATTCAGGGGATAATTTGTCTCTTGTTAACCTTTACACTGTAACCGAGTGGCTGTTAAGTCATTGACTTGACTCGAGTCTTGTGCAAACATAACTGCTGCTAGTTTACAGTCAGATGTCATTGAAATTAAATGATATTGAACGGTTCATCTCTTCTCAACTGCTGTAAATCTCCTAAAATAATAGAAATTGACATATGTCCTAATTACCTCGCACCATCTGAAGGTTTATTATACTGGTGTTTCGGCCATATTCAAAATAGTAATCTCACAACTAAAAAGGAAATGTCAGTCATTCCAGCATTTTTGAAAATGCTTTATTTGCAGACATGTACTAATGAGTAATATTTTTGGAGCTGAGGACCATTTTCCCAGTATTTGGGAAAAACAATCCCTCATCCCTGAAATGAAGATTTTATAAAGAGACAGTCAGAAAGGCTGGATGATAGTTTTAGCTACTCTGGCAGCTGTGAACAGTGAAGATACTCTGGAACATTAGAGCTACAGGTTGTCAGGAAGTTTAATCGGCGCTGACACGGTGCTGCTGTGTCTGGGAGAGGTGATGGGTTCTGACAGGATGGCCACTAATGAGAGTCTGGCACTGGGCCCCATTGCAGCCTTTAACAAGTCTCAATGTGTCTTTCCCAGGAGAAAAAAACAGACAATTAGTTTAGAGTATCTTTCTGTCTGCCCAAAAGCATGTTCCCCGACAGACGTTGACACCAATGTCAGCAAGTTTCTCTTGCCCACAGACGTGTGTGGATATGGTAAAATTGAGTACTCAGTATTTATAGTCATGTATTTACTGTAATTGTAGCACTTGATGTGAATTTTTAACAAAATGGTTTAAATTCATTAATAGAATGAGTGATAAATCGGTAATTGTAGCACTTGATGTGAATTTTTAACAAAATGGTTTAGATTCATTAATAGCAGAATGAGTGATAAATCACATTACAAATCTCTATGAAATGCAATAATTATCTTTAGAATAATCACAGTTGTCTGTTTTATAGTTCAAGTAAGTAATATATTTATTGGTCTTGGTGTTTCTTCTGAAGGCAATTGGACTTCTTATTTCTTGAAGATGTTTCACCTCTCATCTAAGTAGCTTCTTCAGTTCTGAATTCTCTGTAGGGAGTCCCCAGTATTTCAACTTGTGGAGGATCCTTCTTTCTCAGGGTAGTGGGCAAAGGGTACAAAGCCCTGCCCCCAATCTGTGTGGCCCAGATCCACCCACCATCAGATGGGTAATCACTCCCCCCGTCATCATGTGAGTCGCTGGTTTCACATGAGCAAAGGTGTTAACTGTGGTTAAGTTTCCTGGGGGGGGGGATTTCAAAACTGCATTGTAGGTGGTAGACAGTTGATGTCTGAGACCTCCTCCTCTGTTAAGTGATGGCTGTTCCAGCTTGAAATAGATGGCCTCCTTTACTCCTCTCTCAAACCATCTCTCCTCCCTGTCCAGCACATGCACATTCTCATCCTCAAAGGAGTGTCCCTTCTCCTTTAAGTGTAAGTGGACTGCTGAGTCCTGGCCAGAGGAGCTGGCTCTCTGTAGTTGATACATGATACTAGAATTTTAAACTTCCATATCATACTAGTAAAAAAAAATGATACCTCTTTCTATATATCAGCAAAAAGGGGGAAAAAGTGCTAGAATTTCTTGCTGACAACCTATACATGGTGCTGATACAGAAAAAGTCTTACTTATTTGTAATAATGTTCATATCTGCTTCGATGGGTTAAACATTTCAGGGTTTTTTTTTTGTAGGCACGTTTAGTGTTATCGAATGCAGTCATCATAAATGTACAGTATGGCATCAATAAAGAGTAAAAAGTTCTATTCTCTTGACAACTTTAACAATCACTCTGCTTTGAATTGTCTTGAAAGCGAGCTGCCGAGCCTGACGGTGTCTGTGTGGTCGGAGCTGCCGACTGGAGCTGGACTGGGCTCGAGTGCTGCCTACTCTGTGTGTTTAGCTGCAGCCCTGCTTTGTGCAAGTGGAGCCATTCCCACTCCTCTCAGAGACTGGGATCACACTGCCAGGTAACAAATTTATGTTGGGGAAGGTTGAAGGTTGACGGTTGAAGGTTCTGCCTGAAGCCTGAAGCAAGTACAGTCAGGGTCGACCTACTCTGAGTGCCCAAAGTGGGTACGGTGCAGTGACAGCTTATAAAATGTTAGTTAAATCAGTTTTCATTTATTTGGAGTTGGTGCACATTTACTTTTAAGGTGCAGGGCAGGCAATTCTTTCATGATGATGTCCTCTGTATTTTTCTCCAGAAGAATGCTGGACGATATCAGGATATGAAAAGATCAAAGAAACATTAAATGGCAACACAGTGGAACAAAGCCAAGGAGGCTTGTTGGCAGTGCACTGCAGACAGTGTTCTTGTCCTTTCTTCTTAAACATCTTTTAATGGAATTGTAATGTACAGTCCAATGGCATCACACAGTCAAGACAGAAGGGTAATATTCTGAGACAAAATTATGAATATTCAAAATTATAGTGGTAGATCTATAAAAAAAATAGCACATTTATAAGAAAAAAACAGTTTGTAGTGGGTTTTAGTGAGTTTTATACCTGCAATGATGACCTCATCAAACTATTGGCCGATTTCAGAATCTTATATAGCAATAGTGAAATTCTTGTGATTCCAGCCCACAGTCCCAGTATTATCATAAGCAACCAGCTACATTTTTATCTATGCTGTGATTGTGAGTTGTAGTAAAATATTTGCTGAAAAAATATGTCATTGGTTTGGATAATCCAGTTTATGGGCTACATCCCAGAAACGGACCTGCTAATGAAAGTCTCATCCATGTCAACTTGGCTCTAGGACTGTCTGTTTGAATGGAAATATGTGAGTAGGACAGCATCCAGTTAAAGATGAAGATAACCTGCCTGAAGCAGTTCGGGAATTAAGAGTAAACTGCCATGTCATTGTACCTTGGGTAAAACCTATCCATCTTTGGTAATATGGGGCCATCTTAAAAGTAACACCTGACGTCACAAAGTTACCACTGAAGTCACCTGGATTCTGAATAAAGTTTTTTTTTTTTTTTTTTAAAATAATTTTATCACAACTTTGCTATGTAGTGCAGACCTCTGAATTTGCTCTGAAAATGGGTCGCAAAGGTAATTTTAGTTGTCAGATGTTCCGTACTGTTTTTCCACTGAAGAATGAAAAGCCAATGCGCAACACTGCTTTTTGATCAGAATCGTGTTTATTGCCAAGTACTATTTTACACTAACAAGAAATTCATCTCAACATATTGGTACATAACAATGGTACAAACATAGTGAAAAAGTAAAATATAAGCAAGTTCAGTAAATAGGAAACATAAGCGAGCGAGAATAAAAAGATATAAAATTTAAAAGATATATGAAAATGAATAAAAATATTATGTACAATTAGAAAATAAATGTGTGAAATAATAGAGTAGAATAACAAAATATCTATTATATGAATGACTTGTTTAACAGAATCCAAGCAGTTGCCTGTTTTTGAAGCTTATGATGTTACCTTTTTGATCAATGTGAACTGTTGCCTTTTATCTAATTGGCAGTATTTTGTAGTTTTTGTTTTAATGTTTTGAAGCCAACCACTGGCGTAACCCAAAACAGTCTGGGCTGTTAAAACAGATCAGAGCAGGGAGACCTGATTCTTCTACTATGTGAACTCTGTCATTAGTTTTGAGCTGATAGATGGTGTTTTTGGTAATCACAGACCGAAGTTAATGTTCAGTCCCTGTGATGATCGCTTCCTCGCATTCCTCAGAATGTGAATAATAATCATTGAAAATTCAGACGTTTGGTCAGGAGATGAAGCGGTGGTGAGAGGATGATTAGGCCATCTCAGAGGGCAATTTGGAACAATTGCAGGTGGTGTCAGGAGGACCTGGAGTTGATCAACAGCTGGGCTTTCCAAGGAGAGATGATCATCCATGGCAATCCCTCAGGAGTAGACAACGCCGTAGGAACATGGGGTGAGGCCTGAAATAGTCTGACATATGGTACAATACATATGATGTTATAAACCCCTTTGCATGTGTGGACGCAAAACTCTCTTTAACGGCATCACAGAGTGCTGTACCATATCTGCTCCTATTGTCATTGATAATGATCTATTTAATGATTTACATTTCCCTGTATGTAGGTGGCATGCTGAGATTTTTGGCTGGGAAGATAATCCCACTGAACAGGTATTGACAGTGATTGCCACTTCTTGAATTTGATTTCATGTATGTGTACACAGAAAAAAATCCAGAATTATACATCTGTATGAACTCTTGACTTTTCTGCTACACTTACAGGGTGCCACTATTAAGAATCCTCCTCACTAACACCAAAGTACCACGTAGCACCAAGGTACTTGTTGCCAGGGTGACAGACAGGATTAACAAGGTACTATGTGACTTCCTCACCCCCATGCATTACTTGCTGACACTGTAATTAATAGAATAGGCAGCACTTTGCAAGGCAGATACTCCAGAGCCTGGCATGACTACTTTCATAAAATATTGAAATTAAACTGTGTGCCAGCACCCCTGTGCACTGTTGCCTTGGTGAAATCGGCAGGAGTGCAGATTTCTGCTTCAGATGCAGATCTGCATGGATGGCGTTGTGATCAACCAAAGTCAAACCTGCCATTTTGCAGTCTGTAGAAGTTTACAACCCATACCCACAATAAGACAATTCAGAAAAACTGGACATAGATACAATGATTTATTTATTTAATTATTTTTACACATAAGCTTTGGTGATGACTTTGTGCACGGGTTTATTTGTTTTCCTCTCCTGTAGTTTCCTTCCATCATGACTCCAGTGCTGAATTCAGTTGATGCTATTTCTGGCACTTGTGAGAAGGTCCTGTCAGAGATGACAAGTGAGCCCATCACAGGAGAACACTACAATAATCTAGAGGTACAGAATATGAATAGATGATGCAAAGCATGTTGCATTGTAAATGACTTGGCTGCAGTAATTATAATTTTCTATATGATTTTCTGCTAATAGCAAGAGGTATTTTCAACAGCTGTGCCATATTTCTAGGAGCTCATTGACATTAACCAGCACCATTTGAATGTGATGGGTGTGGGACACCCTGCACTGGACACACTGTGCCGGGTCACATTAGCCAGAGGGCTCCATAGCAAGCTAACCGGAGCAGGGGGAGGAGGCTGTGGCATCACTCTTCTGAGACCAGGTATTATTGCTCAGTTGTTCTGCCGTGTGTGTGTGTGTGTGTGTGTGTGTGTGTGTGTGTGTGTGTGTGTGTGTGTGTGTGTGTGTGTGTGTGTGTGTGTGTGTGTGTGTGTGTGTGTGTGTGTGTGTGTGTGTGTGTGTGTGTGTGTGTGTGTGTGTGTGTAAAAAAAAAAAAAAGTCAAGCTTGGGCAATCGTTTTTTTTAATTTAATGCTTACGAACAGTGATAACAGCATTTAGTACCTTATATTCAAAGCAAAGACCAAATTTAAATCAGGTACAGTGCTGTCTACATCCAAAGGTGAAACATGGGAGGGAAACAGAACCAGATTTAGTAGCAAAATTACAATCCAGTACAGAGAACAGGAATAAAACAACTGCAGCAACAACAAGCACATCACAATCCTCCATTGTCTGTCCACTTGGATTTAAGTCTACAATGATAAAACATCTCAACATCTCAGCATCTCAACTCCAACTGTGATCCTGTACTGACATTGTTAACTTACCACAACATGCATTGGATTGGATAACTGAAACAGAATGTGACTTAATACAGGTTCTGTTTTCTGATAGTCTTGTTTTGTATAGGTTCCTAAAGGTACACTGAGGGCCTAATAACTTCCACATTTGTGGTCAACAGGCAGATGACAAGACCTTTTTAACTAGTTTTCATGTAGGGACCCTTGTTCTTTAAGCCTGCAACTTTTCTTCCACATGCATGGGGACTGTCCAGACACTGATTCAATTATTTTTAAAGGAAATGATAACACCATCGAAACACCTATCCAGCATAAACTAATTCTTGTGCAAGATGAACGATCTATAGCCCGTTTTTCCGGTTACATTTCAGCTGCCCATTTTTTTGGAGACTTAATGTAAAAATCAAATCAGATGTGTGAACGGTTTAAAAATTGCAGGCAGCTATTGGAGTTATCAAAAAACAGCAGTGCCCTTCGATGAAAGAAAGAAAGGTTGACATTGTGCACAATGTCATAAGACTTCAGCTGTAAGGGCCTCAAACATCCAATTTTTCTATTAACCATTTTCTTTATTGCAACAAATGTAGCCTGTATAGTTAAGTCCATAAGTATTTGGACAGTGGCACAATTTTTCTTATTTTGCCTTTGTACAAAACAATGGGTTTGAAAAAAAAAAAAGCAAGGTGTGATTAAAGTGTAGAATTTCATATTTGATACAAGGGATATCACAAGTAACTGGACAAACTAAAATAATTCTGTATATAAGGATTGTTTTTTAATAATTTGATGAAAATTCTTTGCAGCCAATGACTGCCTGAAGTCTGGAACATCTGGATATCACCAAATTAGTTTTCTCGAATGAGTAGCTTTGCCAGGCCTTTATTGCATCTGCCATCCGTTGCTGCTTATTTGTAGGTCTTTCTACCTTCATTTCTGCCTTAAGTAACTGAAAGACTCCTGTTGGGTTTACCACTGAAAAATACTCAATTCCTGTGCCTTGACAACATTTTGGGTTGCTATCGTAATGTGTTTTGGTACATTATCCTGCACTGCGAAGCACCGTTTGGCTATGAATAGAGAATGAAGCTGTATACACCTCAGAATTCACCCTGATTCTTCCATCAGCAGTCATGTCATCCATTAACACCAGTGACCCGGTTCTTCTGGCAGCCGTACATGTCCGTGCCATAGCACTGCCTCCACCATTTTTGACGCTTCAGATCATGAGCCGTTTCTTTCCTTTTCTAGATTTTTCTCTTCCCATCATTGCGGTACATCTTGGAAGCATCTGTCCAAAGCATCTGATTCCAAAACAAAGGAGGCTGTTTTTTTTTGTTTTGTTTTTGCAGATTTTAAGCTGGGTTCCTTGTTGTGAGGGGGTTTTTCTTTACCGAGAAAATAATTCTGTAATCATCCACTTTATTTTGTCCCCACTCTTCCGCCCTAAATCAACGGCTTGATTGGCATGAAATGATGGTTGGATATGACTGTGCAAAAAGTGCATTTCACAGCAGGCATTTTAAAAGGATTTTGCAGGTAAAAACAGGGGTTAATTAATAAAGTTTAATAAGGCTCTGTTCCATTTAGGGTGTCAGAGTTTTTGCAGTGAACCAGTGTGCACACTTTGACTGTTTGACCTGAGTGGGAGAGAGCCTTAATTAGTATCTTTAGTAACACCCCATTTCACTTGCCAAGGCTGCAAGTGGCTGCTGTGTAAAAAGTCTATTTGTTATAAGCTTAATATAAGCCTGTCTTTTAACAAAACAAACAATACAGAACCTGTGAATTTAATCTTTGTTTATGCCTGCAGCCTCTAGCAGACTGAAGTAAAAATCCTCTAAATACATTTCCAAATGCTTGCTATTTCTGTCTGTGTGAGTTGCAGCTGTAGTGTCTCGCTTTTCTCCAATGTTTGGTAGGGTGTGTATAGCAATAGCCCACCATGAAACGACTATTATTAATGACTTGTTTATTTTCTAGAAACGGACTCTTCTGTGGTCCAGGCCACAGTGCAGGACTTGAAGGACTGTGGCTTTGACTGCTGGGAAACCAGTATTGGTGGTCCAGGTGTCCAGCAGCATTCTCCTCTGTCTGTTAAGGAGCAAGCTGTGGAGGTTTTGAACCGTTACTGAAACCTACGTCTGACTGAAGCTGAACCAGATGATCAGACTTAGGAATTCAGCCCGGAGGACCAATGAAAGATTTACACCGAGCAGTCGGACGGACCCGTCCGAAAGTGCTAATTCTAGACACAGAGAGACAATTACTGACTGAGAGGCTAATGTTGGCACTAACAACAAGGCAACCATGTCTCTAACAAATTACCAGGAAAATGAAGAGGATTTAATTTTTCGAGTGAACCATCCTGTGGGGTGTTAAGCTGTCAAACATACTCAATGGTACAATTACCTGTACTGTGTGCTCTGTCCAATAGGTGGCACTAGCGTTCCACTAATGCCTTTTCTTTTTATTTTATTTTATTTTATTTTTTCCTGAAACAGGGTACATGGTAAGAGGCTGTGATGAATTGATTAATGTTAAGTGAGACTTAAGCACAAATAATTTATACTTTCATTCAAATATGTAAAGCCTGACAGCCAACCTGTTTTAATGGATTAAATGATCATCAGTGATTGCTCACTACTAGCATTGTAACGTGTAATATTGCTTGATAACTACACATTCACCTAAAATTCCTCACACGTCTACAGGTGTTTATAGTGATTGCTTTGTTCTAAATCATGCGAGAATGTGTCTAAAAAATATGGAGGCTAGGAAGCAATAATGTCATAAATGACTGATTTGTTTTCAGATAATATGAAACCTCACTCATTAATTATTTTTATGATACAAACATGCTGCTTTGGTGCTGCAGTGCTTCTTATATAATGCTCTATTTTAACACAAAAGTGTGTAAAGGCTAAATAAAGCTGAAACCAACTAGTTTTCTTGGATGTATTCATTTGCGATCTCTCAAAGAATCATTAAATATCTGTTATGGTTTGATAAATATTTTACATCAAAATAGTTATAATGCATCATCCTGTCCGTTCCCTCAGAGACTAACTGGCTGTGTCGTTTTGCTTATCGCGGATAGGGAGAGGGGGACAGCAGAATTGTGTGGCCTCTCTGGAGCCTCTGGATTAGCGTCGCTATAATGTGAATCAACAACAACCAGCGTCCTTCTGTGAGTCACACATTTGTGCTGACACATATGCACACACACACACACACCAGCTCACACAAATTTTTCCCCACCTAATTGCTCATCCTCTTAAGCATTACTAAATATTCCGCACATGCCGCGGATGCAGAAGATGGATCTGTTTAGAATATCCCCTGATTTGGGGAAAAGGTCATAGTGAGATTCGGCTGGATCGGAATATCCATTTCATTTTCTATTTTTTAAATGTCATGAAGATTGAGTGGTACGACTCTGGCAGTGTACGTGAATAAACAACATTTGTCACCCTCCCTTTTTTTCCGCCTGGCCCCCTCTGTCCTCTTGAATTGTGTCATCTTTATGTCAGGGCAGCCCCCCGTCAGTGCGTTGCACAGTTGCCCCTAACCCTTGCTGGAATTTAATTACCACTGCGCTTTTCAAATGAAATGGTATTGACGAGGGAGGACAAGAGGGAGACAACAGAGCCTGTTTCATTTGAAGCCCCTCTCTTTCTTTTCTGTCTCATTCTTTCTAAACCCTGCCGTGGCACAGATGTTTTTTTGTTTCTTTTTTTAATCAATGTCAGTGCCTACTTCTGCTCTGATGAAAAGAATCCAAGGCTCTGAGATTATTTCAGATAACACAGTGAATGAAGAAAGGGGGTCAAGGATAGAGGGGGAATGTCAGAATCGGCGAGAGCCAGTGCTGTCCCAGCAGCGAGGGAGGAGATGTACAAATCATTTAACATTTAATGTTTAGGGAGTTTTGTCTGAATGAACCAATGTTGGAGAATCGAGGATGTACTGTAAAATTAATTCTGTCCAAGCAGGAGGAATGAAATGTTAAATGTGAATTTGCTGAGTGGCAGTGTTCACTATGGCACATTCCCTCTGGATTCTCAGTCGACTGGTGAAGCGTATGTCAGGAGCCATTAACTTTGAATACAGAATGAGACCTGCCTGACAAGATGATATGTTGCTGATGCCCACCGGTTTTACTAAGGGGTTCAAGTGTACGACTTTCTGCAGTGAGCACTTACATAAAAAAAGCCCCAGGACCACAATATGTGGCCAGCTGTTATTGTGGAAAATTACTTTTGCGTATATTGTAATTGAAGTCATGATATTTGTGTCACAAGGGGTGAGGAAAATTGTCCACAGTGGGAAAAGATTTGTGTGACAACCCTCTCCCAGCATTCAAAGCGGTATGCTGGCAGAGGCAACATCAGCATCACAAGCTCTTCTCTGTCATGATGGGCTGCATGATCCTCCTGGGGGTGTTTGCCCTTTCAGTTAGCAGGGGGTGGCGGACAGTGTTGATAACAGAGGTCCAATTAAGACAGCAGGGCACAATAGTGCTGTCAAAGACGTTTGAGCTTTTAGTTTTCAGGGGCAGCTTTGAACTGTTGCAGTCCCAAGAAAATAATATGGAGCTAAAAATCCAATTTTCAGGGTTTAGAATCATCCCTGATTTACTAATGGAGCTCTGAGCCTTGTTGACTGGTGGTAAAACAGTAGGCGGATTTTTTTTTTTTTTTTTTATAGAACCCTTTGGAACATTTTCAGAGGCACAGAGACGTAAAATGATAGCGTGGTGGTAGTGTCAGCATGCTAACATGATTGAAATTTAAAATGCTAACATGCTCAAGTTTAGCAGATGTAATCTTAGCCTACCATATTAGCATGCAAAATTAGCTCTGAAAATAAAGGACAGTTAAGGGGTGAAAAGAGTGTTTTTCTGCTGGTATTTGGTGATAACACCGGTGATGCAATGTCACTTAATGCATTTACTCAAGTACTGTAGATAAGTGCAATTTTGATGTGCTAGTATTTTAATTGAGTCTTTCCTTTCTTTGCCATGGTAAACTTCCACTCCCTTATACTTTGGATGCAAATCGTATACTTTTTCTCCACAACATCCACAGCATTTATTTAACAACTTTAGCTGCTTTGCAGATCAGGAACTCCATCAGAACCACGGTCACACATTTTCAAACTAATTTATTTTTATTGACTTTCAAAAAAAAGAAAAGAAAAGCACTGACTGAGAAAAGTGTTGAAAACTAGAACTGATGATTAGCCGGGATGATGAACATTCAACCTATGGCATACAGTACAGTGTATTCATTTACTTTTACTTGCACCTTTGATATTTAAGTACATTTATTACCAGAAAATTACTTTTAATATCAGAGGTCCATTTAATATCAAATACAACGATTCTAGTACTTTCTAGAGACTTTTACTCAAACAAATTTTATACATGATGTTTTCTCAAGTATAGATTTTGGGTACTTTTTGGCAACATTGCATAAACAAAAGTATGGATAAAGTTAAAATTCTGACCTAATGAAGTCAGCGCAAAATGACCATCTCAATCCATCTTGTGGAGTAACAAACATGTTGCACAGTCTGAGAGACTGACTGCCAGCTTGGTTACACATATCAGAGGAAGGTCTCAAAAACCATTCCCCACATGGTCGACCTTTCATCACTCTGACCCGCAGACAAAACATTTCAGCTGTGGTTTCCACCTGGTGGATCTGTTTGGTCTAGACCTGGGCTTCACTTATGTTTATTTAATGAGCCCACAGTATACAGACCTGCTTGAGCTGTATTATTGTAAACATCTAAAACACATGACACAGAGCGACTCCCAGTCCACATTCCATTTTCCATCATGGAATTGTATCATGTCACCGTATTGATCCAGTAATTGATTCTGTGAAGTCGAGGGCACCTGCAACATGTCATTCCACAGCGCCAGGAGCGCTCGTGTTTAATTGCAGGCTAAGGCCTGGTTTTTATTGTTGCCTTTGAAAAGCCTCATTGATTTTTATACCACCCTTCATCCTTGCTGTTCTCCGTTTTAAGAGCAAATCCCTTGTGTCGAAGTCGCCCAGAATGTAAAAGTATGAAATCTGTCAGTGCTTTTCACAAGGTTTCCAGGTGCAATCCAGACATGTTAACACTGACATTAAAAGAAGTCCAACCACTGTGGATTTTTTTGTGTTTAAACAGAATAGTAGAGGCTTTGTTATTCTGCTGGTCTCGATTTGAATGTGAGGTCATAGGTGATTACTATACCTGCTCTTAGATCAGATATTCAAGTACTGAAAAAACAGTGTGGTTATGGGAGTAATCAAGTTTAGCAATATATATTTTTTGGAATTTGGTGTGGAATATGCTAAATCAGCTTAGTTCTTTATTTTTGTTTATATTGTGTTTGCATTTAATGCAAGAAATACGTTCCTCTTTGATAATACATTGCATTTATTAAGCTGCACTCAGTAATCCAAAAAGGATTGTGATTTCTTTTTCAGTCTTTAAACTGCAGTTTAGAAACTGGCACAGAAATATATTCAGTGAATTAGGGTCTATATAGAACAAAAATAACCTAAATGAAATTTGATTTGCATTAATTTGAGAAACAGCTTATCTAACATTCATACTTTGAGCTCGCTTTGAATTAGAAATAGGTTCTCATCATTTCCCTGGGATTGGAGCCAATTTATTGGATTCATTTTTTTTTTCCACAGAGGCTTAGAGGAGGAGGATGATCTCAAACTGTTATCTCATGACACTGTGTGATTGATGGACCATTAAAATGTCAGCTAGATGTACTTAAAACCATAGCTTTTAGGTTGATAAATCATGGCACAAATGGATACATAAAGCTGTTAGAAACAAATACTCCTGTCTAGAGCTATCTGCAGATAGTAATGGATGTCCTATCGCCTTGACTGTCTGTCTTTCTGTTTGTCTGTACTCGT
>KV751322.1:10393637-10435376 GCA_001698575.1 Mola mola | reverse complement strand
TCTTTCTTCCCCCCCCCCCCCCCCCCCCCCCAGTGTATATCTCAGCCGCGGCAGTCATGTAATTACAATGGGACAGGTAGGAGTGTTCATATTTCATCTGCTGTATTCACGATAACATCTAATAATCTGAAAGCGTTGCAAAATTGGTATCTCGTTGCTCATGCATTATGAATGAGTAACTGATTGCTTTTTGCATAGATTAGCAATCATTTCACAAGGAATCTGAATTATACAGAAAATGTGCTAGGCGGCTTCTATCTCTTTTTCTGGAGAGTTTGAGGTGAAACATCCAGCCACTTTTTTAAGATAAGGCAGATTGGGTGATAGCACTTCTCCCCCTTTGCCCATCTGCTCTGTCTCTTACTTTTTGACTTATATCTCTATGCATATTAACGCAGGGGGGTGGTAAGTGTGTTTTTTAGCCCACTTTGCAACTGTTTGCTCACTCAGTGTGTAGGTTCAGCATCTGCAGTGTGATTGTATTTAGAGCCAAGTGGCTAAATACTGGCTGAGATACTTTGTCATCAAAGTATACATTTGCAGATGCCAAAGGTGCATGAGGAGAAGCAGATCTTCTTGAGAGCTCTGAGCTTGTGCGTCCTACATAAAGATTTCAGTGACCTTGGGTTGTCCTGACTTGTGGCCTTAGACTGGCACATGAGGATCTTGTAGGGTCTAGTGGTTATGAAAATCCACTGATGATCAGGTTGCAGCGTGAAGTACCAGGTGAGATTTACATATCACATTTGTTTCCTGTCTGGCAGTAACCTGTTTTACCCACAGAACACTTAGAGAGTTTTATGAGTTTCTAAATCCCCGTTTGCCATCTGCACAACAAGCAAAATGAGGCTGTCTCTGGCAACAAAACTCTTGTTCTTAAGCTCCTTTCAACAATGCTTATACACAATGTTTAAAAGGAAACTGAGGCAAGTAAGTGGCCAAAAAGAGAATCTTGTACATAAAGTAGTTAGGAAGTTAAAGATAAAGGATGAAAATGGAATATAAAATAGAATTGAATAAAATTGGTTCTAAAATAAAATGCTCTGGTAGTCTACTGTATAGTTTTATGATAAATTGATTATGTTGCTAGATTCTCTGACGTGTACTGTAGCCAACACTGTTGCCTGATCTGTTATTGTTGCCCCTTCTTTCTGCTCTTTACTATCTATAAATGCTATAAATGCATCGCCAACGTTGCCATCAACACAGCTTTAAAATCTCCTGTGTGCTACGAAACACAAATTTTTGTGTCTGACATGATCAGCTTAATCAGCATCGGGTGAAGTCCTTTGGCAAACGGCCTTGAAGGAAAAATGGACTTTGGTTCATACGGAAAAAGGTCTGACACTCCAAGTTGCAGCCTCTGTTTGATGCCGTCATGCATATGAAATCCAACTTCAGCTCAGCTGTACCATTGATGGAACAACAAAGAAAAATTGTTTTCAGTACGAGTGTGCATGAGGTGTGTTCATGCCTGTGCCCATTTCCCATCGTGACCTCTGACCTTTGCCCCCTCCCCCAGATGGGTAGACTCAGCCAAGGCCCTGTGGAGGTTGGTGCCCTCTGCCTGACAGCCTGTCACTGTGCTGTGGTGGTGATTTTTTTTTTTCTTTTCTGCAGGAGATGGTGTCTGATTGGGAGCAGTGTGTGAATAGCTCTGTCACACTCGATAAGCCAGCAAGACGACCTGTGACGGGGACATATGGCATGTTTGACAGGGAGAGAGGGTGCGAATTGCACTGAATGATAAAATGGTGTTTTTCCCCCGTTGGCAATGTCATGCTTTCAGGCAAGTATGCGGACCATCGCTCACTCAAGCGGCTGACTCCGGCCTCCTTGTGACATCTCCTTCAAGGTCCTGGGCCTCTCTGGCTCGTGCCAGACCAATTCTAACACTGCGAGTCTCAGCTGCTCGCAGCTGCTCTGTTAGCTCGTCGAAGTGTGGAAACATAATTGGATATCAGTTTAGTTTAGCGATGCACACTGGGAAAGCAGAGCTGCTCTTAAAGCTCTCCAGCCCTTTATCCTGTCACATGCACACTGTTGATTAATACACACACAGTCTCATCGTATGACTCTAATTGATGGGTTCAGCCTTGTTCGAACTCTGATTTATTTTAAGGGCCATGAGCACTGAAGAAAGAGAAAGGAGACAAACAGGCTTGTATTTAAGTGTGTCTGGGAAGTCATTGAGTCGAGCTGCACGTCTCTCATGCTTACTGTCAGCTGGGTCCTGACTTGTGGTGTTGCAGTCTCAACTCCCATCCTGTCAAGTGTCACATTGTCTGTGTTTGTGGCCAAGACAGACAGCCCAGGTGTCACACTCAGGCTTCAGTGCACCATCAGGCTCCCTGCTCCAGTCCCCAGTGGCTCACAGTCAGAGTGACAGCACAGTCCAATAAGCCCTCTGAAACCCGGCATTTCTTGCTCCCCGGGGACTCCCCTGTGGAGTTTACTCTCTGTCTGTTGGGCCAGAATTTAGAAACTCTGCCAATGGCCACATGATCCTGCTTTCAATCTGAATGCTGATTATAACACTCCAACTGCCCCAGTGCTGCTACTGCCACCATTATGGACTCTTTCTGAGAGAAACAAAGAAGTAGGACGTGATGGATGAGGTAGGAGGGGTTAGAGGAGGAGTTGCCACCAGCCAGTCTCAATTTACAAAAGATGTTATGTTGTGTAAAATATATATCCAAAAAGGAAAACAGACTAATACAACCATTTGGAAATTAATGATTTTATCAACAGTGGTTTTTCAAAATGTCTGAGCCCATTTTAAAAAATCTCTTTGACCAAGAGCTGGACCTCGGCCCATCCTTACTTGTGGACAACAAAACCTATGTTTCACGTGTTCTACACAGTGTCCTAACTTGTTTTTGGATCCAGGGTTGAGTTGCTTGGCAGGGTAAGGATATTGAGTTTGTGTTTTTAGAGCCTCTTAGGTAAAGAAATGTAAATGTTTGATCAGCTGTCAGGTTTATTTAAAAAATCACTCTGGAAGGGTTGTACTTTTGCTTTTCATATTGTAGTTTCATTTTTTTTTTTTTTTTTTAAATTTAAGGTAATTTTTCTTGCAATTGAGTACCTACAGTACTTGCTGCAATATGGCGTTGTTACTTTTACTTAAGTAAAGGATCTGAATACTGTAAGACATGGCTTATGGTGGAAACTGTCAGGGTTTAACCCACGCCTTCTGGTTCCGTTTATTTCTATACTTCTTATTATATTGTGTGTTTGCTGGTTTGTTTTTGTTTTGTTGTTTCTTTTCTCTCTCTCTCTCTCCCCCAATCAAGCGCCGCTATTTCACCTTGCTCTCACTTACCCTCATCGCAACATTATTCCATCAGCCTACGTGGTCATTGTCGCCAAGTTACCTCGCGCCTTTACAAACTGCTCACCTGTTGACACTCAACTTATTTTAAAATAAAAACTGTCCTCTCTGGTTCCGCTTCTGGGTTCTCAAACAAATTAAAAAAACAAAAAAACTAAACACGTTAAGGAAACAAAGTACTTCAGGTACGGTTTTGTGGTACTTTACATGAGTATTTTTGTTTAATATTTGAAACTTTATACTTCTCCATGACATCAGATGGAAATATTACTCCATTGCATCTATTTTAAGAGATCCTAATTACTTACTCAGATAAGACCTTACATATAAAACATAGAGTTATAAGAGTGTTGTGCTAAAAGAAGTCAATTGATCACAAATGTTAAAAAAAAAACCCAGCAGAATGTCACAACAGATTTGTATGCCAGAACTTTGTTTCCTTTCCCAATAATCATCTAATGATTTTTCAGTCATTTTACTGTGAAAAGAGTGTTTTATTTTTCAACACTTGTCGATACATTTGCTTGATTTTGACTGGAGGACTTTTGCTTGTAATGGAATTTGAAAAGTATTTAAATATAATGCTTCTAATTTTAAAGAAAGTAAAGGATCTGCACTCCTCCACAGTTGAACCAGGGCTGACCACAGACACACATCCCAATTTACTCACTCAATTTAAAAATAAATTAGAAACACACGAGACTTTTAATTTTTTTATTAACGTCATTAAATATTTGAAACATTATATACAAATAAAAAAAATCAGGTTTAATTTGCTATGTCTCAAAGGTCATATTTGATGTTTATCGTACCATACAGTCCTCTTTACAGTGTGCTGGTCTTTTTTTTTTTTTTTTTTTTTTTAGCAAAAATGAATTAATACTGAATTCAATGGTTCAAGGAATCGCTGTGCTGTTTAAGCAGAAAATGATTCACCAATTGCTTAATACGTTGTAAAGTGGCCTGTCCTTGCCAATCATGCTTTACATCCATACCAGTGATTACCTTTCTCTCTGCTTTTTATGTATGTGTGATCCTTTCTACTGGATATGTGGCAAGAGGAAAGAAAGAGAGAGAGAAAATCACAACCACTGAGGATGAACACCAAAGTATTCAGTCCTCTTCTGAAGTCATGCAGGCATCAGCATTGATGAGCACGGTCAGGGTTACAGCACTTAACTCTCCACAGAAGGGCCAGTGCTTGTAATCACATAATATGTGTGATCTCTCATTTGAGTGGAGCTGACATTCTGCAAATTCAAATGGTTTTGTGGACTGTGCAGCTGTGAGATTCTGACTCTGCATGCTCAGTGTGATGTATGTAGGCATGCACCCATTATGGAAAGAAGGCCAAATGTAGGCTATATCGCTCAGGCTGGAAGAATGATTGACATAATATTGACTATTGTTTTTAGCACAGTGTGCGGACTGTTACGCTGCAGTAGATGCCCAATTTGCCCATGTTCTGCAATTGAGAAATTAAGCCCGAGGGGATCATGCAGGAGTTGCAGCCCCTCTCTTCTCTCCCCCCCCCCCCGTAATTAAGAACAACATTTTGTGTTAAATTATAGAGGGGACCCATCGTGCCATTGAACTTGTCTGCCTGATTAATAAAAGGCAGCCAATTTCAGTGGAGGAGGCACGGCTCCAAAATGGCTCCTAATTACACATTAGGAGTGTGAAAGGCTCCTGCCGCTCCAGCCTCAATCTTCCACCCAGCCCGCAACCCCTCCCCAGCTGGGGTGCATGTGCTGGCCCACCAGCACATTAACGCCGCTCCCAGGAGTGGCTAATTCAAGCCAACCCGTCGGCACAATCAGTGGCAGATGTCAGGAATCGAAGATGATGAATTATGAATATCCTGGAGATGTGGGTAGGATACCAGGGTTATAGGGAGAAAAAAAAAAAAAGATTCCTTTTCTTTCTGTGCCATTTTGAGCAGCCAAATAAGCAGACAGATTCAGAAGAAGTGTGCAGTGTTTGGGAGTGATTGATTTCTATTCAGCGTTATAAATGGGGTCTGACTGAAATTGGGTGTTTTAGTGAAGTCGTCAAGGACTTTATGAGTTGGAGGGCCTGTCTGGCAGTGTAGGGACTGTGCCTGGTTGTGATATCGGTAATGACTTCCTCTTCTCCCTCCCCTGGGTGGTCAAATCAGGGCTCAGGCAGCTGGGAATGATGTCCCGGAAAGGGCAACATGAGCCTCTCAGCCATTTGCATGGCTACATGATTACAGCTGAAACGGTGAGGGTCAGGCAGGGGTGGAAGGTGGTGACAGTAACAGCTGCACAGAAGAGGACAGGAAATGGAATAGCTGTTGATTTGGTTGCCTCTGAGCCCTGTCCACAGAGGCATGATGGGAGTGTTTTGATGAGAAAGAACTGATTCCTCTGCACCAGAGTATAATTAAACTGTGCTTGATGTGATTACATTTAATAGAGATGGAGTTGATGTGAGCTTAAATTTAATATATTTTTATACAGCATAAAACCAAATGTACTTCCTAGATTCCCTGTCAAAACAGATGTCAAACTGATGTGGGGGTCTCACTCACTGACCAGCTGACTGAATTGGCGACTGATATGTGAAAGTACATGTGGGCATCTGTGGGGGGGGTCACCACCACAATGAGGTTCGAGCCTGGGGCAGGCTGCCAGGCCAGACTTCACCTTGCCACTTCAAATGAGCCCACAGCACATTTCCTCAGCCTTCCTGCCGTTCATCACCGCACTGTGACAGGCAAATTCATCTGAGCAGGAAAGAGGAGCTAATCCGCTGAATCTGAGACAGTGATAGACTTGCTCCTGCACAGGGCCGATGAAATTAGGCTAAAACTGCTGTGGGGGTTCACAGGAAATTGGCCTTGCCAATCATTCAAAGCAACCCAGTGTTGTACCACAAGCCTCAAATTTAATGTCAATCTAGCCTGCATCTGTTCATTGACAGTGGCCTATTTTAATAATGCAAATGTATCCCACTCTGACTTTGACTGCCCTCGTGCTGAAAAGTCGCAGCTGTCTCTACCATGATATAGAAATTAATGCACAAAATGTCTCCATAATTCTGAACATCAGAGGTAAACAGCAGCCCCGTGTCCATAGTAGAGGATCAAGTATATATTATTTTAGATCTCTCCAACTCTCTATGTGGCTGTATTGATGTGATTTCAACCCATTTTCCTGATGAGTGCCTCAGTTCTGACGCCCACACGGCTTCTCATAATCGCAGCGGTCAGCATATAAGTGGGCTCTCCACCAGCAACTCAGCAATATTGAAAAGTGAAAATCTATTCATCAACATGTTTTCTGTTAACTACATCTGAATGCAGAGTGGAAGTCCCAATAGAATTGAGTCATTACTTTCAGTAAAATAACTCCATTAAATATGAGCGGACACAAAAGCCTCTACTTTTCTCTCGAGCTGCGGTCCCCCCTGCTGTCTCCCAGAGCTCTGGGTTCAGAAACACTAATACTGCCTGCCAGTTCAGTTCTACATAAATTTGTGAGGAGACCAGGGGTGATGATTTCTTCCCCCTTTTTTTCCTTTCCCCTCAGGTGACACTCTGAAATATATTTTGTGTGCCCTTTCACTTCAGACGAGCTCAGTGTGGAGGAAGCCCAGAGGAGACTAATGAGGGAGCGCGGGGGTATGGCTCTGTCTGCCTCCATGCCTCATTTTTCTTGATTTCAGGTGCTCCGGTGTCGGCATGGGCTCCTGCTGGTCAGGTGATGGCGGTGCCAGCTGGTGCATCCAGCCCGGACGGACAGCGATTCATTTCCCTCAGCTGGTGATTTATGGTACAGCAATGCAGAGAGAAGCTGGTGTGCGTGGCACCAGGCCGCCCGAGTTAGTGAACTGTCCGGCCTCGTCATGCTTTACCACACAGCCGGCTGGACTGCCTAATTTACGCTGGCAGACAGTCACATACATCACCCCCCGTCTGGCCAATGAAGATTGGTGGTGTTTGAAAGGGTCTGTGTACACAGTCGATTTTACCCACATGTTACACCCTGCACCAAGGAATACTGTTTTTCTTTTCCTCTCCTTCTTCGTTAGTTTATTCTTTCATGCTTCATCCTTTTTGTTCTCCCTCATTTCTATCTCTCTGTGTTGCCCCATTCTCTCAGCATGTGGACGTAATGTGAAGTGACTGTTGGAGGGAGGCCTCTCTCACTGGACTGGCTCCTGAGGACTGTGCCCTTCTGTTCAGGGAAACTGGGGGAGGTCACAGTAGGTAGTTCCCTCAAGCCACGGCGTATTAATGCCTGAACTGACCTCGGTGATAAGAAGGAAGCTTCGGGCGCATGTTTGATTCATGACTCCATCCACAGTGGGCCCTGGGGGGCTTTTTCCACTGCTGTCCTTTTACTTGCAGGGTGGAGGGTTGCTGCAGGGGAGATCAGTCCTGTCTGTCATAGTGAGGTTGGGATGTGATAAAGGCACGGGGGCTGGGAGTGGGCCAGAGCACACAGATCGGCGCCCGTGTTGGGCACAAGCAGTGACTTAATGGTGGGTGGTGATGCGACAGCCGAGTGTTGAGGGATATTAGAACGGATATCAGTGATGGGGCCTGACACCGTGAGCAACCCACCTGCCTGGAGGAGGGTTTATTCAGGAGTTTGATAAGAAAGTGAGTTGAAGGGCACTTTGCAGCTCTTCAGTTTTTCATCTGAAAAAATGCTGTATGTGTCTGAGTGTTGTAGCAAAAAGGAGTAACAAAATGGTTCAGATGGGGTGGAAGATTTGGTTTGTAGGAGTAAGCCGACACAGTTCCAGGTCCAGCACATAGTATCTCCAAATTACATCCTCTGGAGTTTGGTAAGGGATTATTCCTGTCTAATCCTGACAAAGGCGGCAGAGTGAGACACATCTTTGACAGCAGAGCATCTACACAGCCTGCGATGACCATGGTGATCGGTTTAAATAAGTGCAGGGCTCAGGACGTACTCACATATTTTGAGGATTTGTTTTCCCTGCTCACTAAATGGTCAGTAAAACTTTGGCTATGCAGAATGTCAGTATCGTGGTCTTGGTTGTTGGTTTTGATTAAAAAAAAAAAAAGGCCTTCTAAAAGCCCAGTTCTGTCTAATTTCAGAGCAGAGAGAAAGAAAAAGCAGCAGAGAGAGGGAGGCATATCCTTGAACAACAGTGTCTTGCCAGACACTTCAGAGCTCCTAATGCCAGCTGTTTGAATATGACTATGTAATACATAATCCTGATTTGTGTTCTTTTCAGTCACCAAAAGATCTGTACATGCCTCAAAGAAACTTGTCAGGCTTTTCAGCGCACATCGCCTTCTCACAATCAAGTCGATGCTTGTCAACGCTACCCTATCAAAATAGTCACAGTACAATCCACTTTTCACATATCCCATTGCTGTCACCTCCTTCTGCCCGTCACTAATCTTTAAAAGCTATTTGCAGTTTTAATATAGATCTCAAATCCCGTTCCCCTTTCCCTCTTCCACTGTCTATCTCTCTCTTTCTCACACACACACATACACACACACACACACACACACACACACATTTATTGTTCCTCTTTTGTGGTTTGATGGAGAGCTGGGTTCTGTGTGCAGAGCAAACCTTCTCATTCCTCCATGCGTTCCCATGGTCCTGCTTTTGTTTTAGTTAAGCTGGTGCCCCCTGATTAAAGTGAAAAATAATCCTTCTTTCATTGTTGTTTTTTGTTCGGGAAAACCTGCTGAAAAGCGATCCATTGATTTTTCTCTCATCTTTTACAGATTAAGTTTAAATCGAACAATGAAAAGAGAATTTGCTGTAATGTCTGTTATGTATATGTGCATGCTATGGCAGAGGTAGCGCTGACTCTCTTATTTCTTTTTCGTTTGAGCATGGTTGAGTGACGGAGCTGTACAACCCTCAGTGCAATTTTACGATGTGTAATGCACATTTGCTGGGAAATGTACGTTATGTTTAATTCATCCCATCACCGATTCATATCTACTTGAATTATTGTCTGGCCCTGCAGCCAAGCTACCCATTTTTGTCAGATGGCAGACTAATGGCGATATTAATGAAGTCATTGCTTTAGTCAGAAAATCAATAGTCACTCGAAACAGTCAATGCAAGCGAGTAGGCTTGAATGGTGACCTAGTTCCCATGTAATGACAGCTCCTAACCCATTCTTTATTGTTTGATGCTCACAACATCTGCTGCCATACTGCCATACCATCATATTTATGCAACAAAAGAAATAAGAATACAATGCACACCAGTGCATGGTATATTTGGGCAGCTGTAATGTCTTTGTTTATATGTGGCAATCAGCCCTGCCAAGCAAAAATGAACCTGCTGATGCTTCACATGACTAGTAGTACCAATATTATTCCACATCAATAGCTGTGAACAAATAGGTCCTGTGAAACATCAACTCGCTCTCCTTTTCGCCACAGAAGGCAGGGATGTAGAGGGGCAAGGAGGTTAACCTGGGTTTGACATTAAACAGCCCGCCTGTTATTGTTAGGTCCTTAAAAGAGTTGGTCAACTGAGCAACGAGGAAAAGATGAGGGGGACTCTGCGCACCACCTCCGGTTCCTGCTCATAGAAGCGGCGCTGCACTGACATCAGTAAAAACTCATGGCTGTTATTACTGTGTGCTGGTGTGCGCTCAGAGATGAATAGGAGCTGCATTCAGTGCAACAAAGAGCCTTGGCATGCATACAGGAGCAGGAAGTGGGAATTCTAATACTGCTTTATCATGGGCAGCAAAAGAAGACAATGCCAGCTGTCCCCTCTGAACCGGTTTAGCAAATACTCAAATCCCTTATGTTCTGTGGAGAGACACTCTCTGCAAGTTATTTTACAGAAAGGACATTTTTTTTGTGTTTCACTTATTTATTTCTCCAAAATGGCTGACAATGGCACGACCGTTTATTTTTTTTGAGTGCTGTTGGCTCCAGTGGGAATCAGTCACCACAGCTGTAGCGGTAACAAGTCTTATGTTTATCCCTGGAGTCACATATAACACTCAGGCTTTTCATCTCTTTACAGTCATGGAACAATTAATCTGTTTATGATATGAACGCTTTGTTTTTTTTTTTAACATTTTTGGTTGCCTCCATTTGTTCTAGTGGTTTTGGTCATTTTTTAAAATTCACTGTTTTGCATGCAAAACAGATTCCATCCATGTGTTGCTTGTGAAACACATGCATGGAATCTCATACAGACTGGAGCATATTTAAAGCAGTGAATAAAACAAAAGTATGACAAAATAATCTCTAGCTCAGAGAAAGTCAATTATTCAAAAACGAAAAGTTTGATGTTATATTGAAATATGGCTAAAATGTATGTTTTTGAATTGTGATGGCTGTGTTTCGAATGATTGTCAACATAAAGAGTAGATTGCTGTAAGGGGGGTTTAGTGGATGTTGATATTAAACTATCTTACATTTTTACTCACAGCTCATCTGTTCTCCACCAACCTGGGCTCCCCTCCTTCAACTTGACAAATAAAGAAATGTTGAGCCTTTTCTCTCTCAAAATACCTCTCCAGTCTGACCTTCTATGCTACATTGCTGCCTTTTCTTACAAATACGCTGTAGTTTATCATCGTGTTGAAGAACAAGTGACTGGATGAAAGAGTACATTAATGCTAAAGAATTGAAATTGTACCATAACAAATACTGTGGATAAAATGCAAAGAGCCTAATAATGATGATTGTTTGTGCACAAAGGACTATAATTTGGTCTGTGAGGCCATCTGAGGTACAGCAATGTGAGGCTCCTCTGTGGGCTGCAGAGCAGATGCAGCTAAAACGCTGTTACCAGAGACAGCCCGGTCCTCAGGCTAAGCTCAAATACCCAAATGCCACCCCCCAACACACACACACACACACACACACACACACACACACACACACAGACACAGGCTCCTATCCCTACCCCCATACCCCCCCTTTAGCAAAACTTCCACATTTTAATCCAATAGTGTGCATAGAGCTAGGGGAAATGATATTTAGGAGACAATGAGTGCCCTACAGAGAAAAAAAAAAAAATGGAGGGGGGGGATTAGAGTGTGTCTCTGAAGTGCCTTCGACTCCGCTACTGATGGAGAGTAATTATAGCAGCCTACTGTGTTGTCGATGTAGCTAAAGGGGGATAATAATGAAACATCACAGCTCATAGAGCTCAGGCCTGCAGCACTTGGCCTGAAGCCCTGATTAGGATCACTGTGTAGGTTGTTCCTAGACTCAATACTTAATACTCAAACACACTCCCACTTTCGAATGTTGCATATTCAGGCTGAATGTTGCTTTTCAAAATCTTGGTTAATTACTTGTAAGCAAATATAGATGAAGTGACTGCAGATCAAATTTACATTTTTGATCAGATAAAACCCATCAGTCCACTGCGCAGGCTTTCTGGCCACTCCAACATGGATGGATGACTGATTAACACATAATGCCCAGACTCTGGGCTTCGGTGTTAAGCAAACACCTGTGCTCTCCTGGCTCCTATCTGCTGGTGGCTGGTGGTGCTGGTGACAGTGACATATTTATTACAGGGATACTTTTATCATATCAATTTTCAGTAAATTATTGGGTCCTTATCCATTTTTGCTTGACTAAAATCAATTGATTGGTGATTTTTTTTTAAGGTTAAGAGTGGGCAAACAGACATCAGTGCCGCGATGGATGACCTTCAGTATGTAATGAGAGGTAATAAACACTAAAGCATAAAATGTACAAATGAAAAAAAAGACTGGTGTCAGACTAATGTTAAACTGGAACATGTTCTCTCCTAAAAATCCAAATATATTGTATGTTTTGATGTGAGATAATATTTGTGATATCTGTAATATAATATTTATAAGAGCAATATAAATATTACAAAGCAACACTTTATCTTTATGATTGGTATCAAAATTGTCATATAAACTATAGTAATGTAATAGAATTAGTTTCAAGACAAAACCAAATGTTGTTCCTCGTTAGCATGTCTAATTTTGACCATTTATTTTAATTCGTACATTGTTAATATTTTTGTTTTTGTGTATAATTATTTCACATTAGCCAGTCATTCTTGAGACTCAAATAAGATTAGACACAACATCTAAGGAGGACAAGACCTGTTTGTTGTTATTGTCACCCGTGTCTGTAAGGAGATGATATCACACTTTATTAAAAAAATGCTGTTGTTCCCCAAAATCATCCACTGAAGACATATAAATAATAGCTTATATTGATAAGAGCAGACTTAAGCTAGGTTTATGGTCGGTGCAGTTTCCCTGGTGTGAGAAATTACGACGGCACGTCTCACATGTGGTTGCAATTCTTTATCGTGCACTTCAGAATCTTTGAAACTAGGCCTGTACGGCACTTTTCAAGTGGCCAAACAGGTTCTTCATATATATTTACAACTCTTCACTGGGAGCCCAGATGAGACAGCCGCTCTTTTTTAGTATCTTTTGTGTTCCCAATTTTTATCTGTGGCTAATCTATTTTTCATATGGTAAAAATTTGCAAACTCATTTTTTTCTACCACTCTATTGTTCAATAAACAGAGTTTGATTCATGGCTAGCGTCACTTTTATCTGTTTAATAGGCATAAATAGATTCATGCATCCTCAGCATTGAAGAGCTTTAGGGCAGCACATACAGCTGTTCTTGGTTTATGATGTTCTTCACTCACAGGGCATTTTGTTTGTTCAACCCGTGGCATTTCAGAGAATTAAAGCATCAAAAATGCATTGAGCTCAAATGCCACTGTGCACATTCCTGTGCCATCTGCAGAGGCCTGTGCCATGTTGTGTCATGTGAGCGTGAACAGAACTTTCAGCTAGACTTTTATCTGATTGGGCACTTTAGTTTGTGTACGCATGGTTGCAGAGCAGAAAAGGGTACTGACGATCAACAGTTGCCTTGTCGAAATGAGTGTATTGAGGCAAAGATCACAGTTACAGAAAGAAACAGCTGGGATAGAGCTAAACACACACCTGGATAATGGATCACTTTTATGTAAAGTTCCAATGCATTTGCACAAGTTAGGGTGTGTAAAGCAGAATAGGGTTGGAGGAGTCAGCAGATGTTAAATTAACCATGCAGTGAATACATAATGAGCTATTAGGGCAGGAAAACATGTCCCAAATATGCTGGTATTTTTGCACGCAGCTCAAAAATGGTCAAAGGACTCAAAGCTTCACCCCCTACGGTGGTCCAAGCAGGGGAAAGGAAATGAGGTGGATAGCTTTTGAGCAGGCCAATTGTGGTGCTTTTTGGATTTTGAATATCCACATTTAGGTCAAACTTCCCCTCGGGTCTTGCAACCATCTGCTCTTGGGATGCAGGCCAAGGCCACGGGGCAGGCTCTTGGTAGAAAGGCGGAGGCCGCCACTTTTCTGCACTATATAAAGAGGCTGTATTGCTCAGCATATCCCATTGATTTGCCCTTTTTCCTACCCTGTGTTTTCAGGTGTTTTCCCTTTTCAGCTGCGTTCTCCAGGGAGCCAGCTTTAAAATGGATGATTGCCTGCGACCATCCCATTAAAAGCATTAATCCTACTCTTATCAAGCAGGGAATGATGAATTAGGAGCGTCAGCTCTGGGCTCACCTTTGTTGTCATTTGAACAGAATCAAAGCTTTAAATCACAGGGCTGCACCTGGTAATAGGAGGGGGATGGCGTTTTAATACTGTGTGTGACACAGCCGTGCTGCTTCCAGCTGATTTAAGTCCAGACGGAGGGGGTGGCGCTGAGCTAAATGAAAATTTGAGCAAGGTTTTAAAATATATGGTTGCAGAAGGAAAAGGCAGTTGCCCTCATTTTTCTTTAGTCAGTATTAGCTTTCCTTGCTATGTAAATCGAACTGAACCAAACTGAATGTGAGCTGTTATTTAGTCACTGTCAGGCTAGTTGTGATACAGTTTGTTGCCATGCAGCACTGAACTGTATGTGCTCTGAGTAGGATACATGCGCTCATTCTCACGTCCTCTTAGAATGATCAGTTTGACAAGTTTCCACCTTATTATAGTCTTGGTTGATTTAAAGATATGTTGAGAGTGTGTCAGCAGAGAACATCTTCTACCAGGGACAGGACATTCATTCCCATAGTGCTGAGCTGTGGCAGCGTCATTCAACTCACAACAATGGTAGGCCAGACTGCTCTCATAAAACCAACTCCAAACACAATACAACACAACTAATGTGGCCTTTTAACATGTCAAACATATGAACCCTATTTTATTTAAAAAATAATCAGCGCATTTTTGTGTAATTTCATGACTAAAATACTTACAAGCATCATTTAAACAGCTAATCTCCCTCTTGGTTGTGGAACGCTACTGTATATTTATGATAAAACATGTACAGAACTGAACAACTGCTTTAATAAGCAAAGACACTGTAGCTCCATTGCTAAAAATATTTTACTGTGAGCTCCCACATCAAAGTAGCTCATTACATTTTGTTAATTAAACTTAGAATAATTGAATATACTGAGCAGCAATAGATTTTTAGTGTTCATTGAAATATGGATTGGACTTCAGTAGCCTAGTTTTCTGCCACATCTGGGGTACTGAAAGGTGATTATTCACTTCATAATTTAAATTAATTATTCCCCATCACCATCTTCTGTACTCCTGTTTTTTTTTCTCTTCTCTTGCTGTGCCCTGTGTTTCTGAACAAACGCTATGTCTGTACAGCACTCAACCTGCTTGATACCCTGCCAGAAGCATGGACACCCATCTCATTTGACTCTGTAGATGCTGCAGAGAAATATGTGAAAAGACATTCATGTTGCAGTGAATATTAATGGCACCTTGAGAGCCTGATTCCTGGTAAACAGAAAGATTGAGCTGACATGTAGCCAAAGACATAATTTAAATCTCAGGAGGTCACAGGAAACATTAGCAAATTATCTACCCAATGCCTTCCAAGATCTCGCAGCAGATAATGGAAAAGCCAATCTATTTGGCTGATCGCTATCTTATCGGAATAGGCTGAGAAAAGCTCACAGTAATTTCACTTGATATGATAGAAGATTTCCCTTCACTTTGAGATTAGGTTTGCCTCAGGGGTCTGTGCTATAATTGTAAGCTTCTAACAAGGTGAAACATTGGTGGAATTCACAACTATTTCTCATGAAGAGAGGGCACACTGTGTGAGATGTACATGTGGGAGTATGTATTCATGTCTTGTAGTTAATAAGACTACTGATTTAATGGAATTTGGTGATTATTGTCAATATAATCAATTTAATGCAATGTAAAATTTCATTTTCAGTGTTAGAACTCGGTGTATAGGTTTTGCTATTATGCGTACCTTGTAATGTGTTTGGTTATGATAAAATGCTGCAGAAAGAAAATTTACTGAACACATATTTTCATTTAGATATACATTAGAGATATACAGGAATTATTTACAAAAAATATATATTGTCAGGTATAAACACTTGTATAAGCCTAAACAGACAGGCTTATGCAAACAGGAAGTTACAGCGATAGTAGTGGCTCTGGAAAGCTCAACGTAAGCACTGCTATGAGCTAAATGCTAACATCGTCTCACATGCTGATGTTCAGTAGCTTTAATGTTACATTAGCACCATCTTAGTTTAGCATATTGACACCAGGATTGTTGCCAAATGAAATTTTAAGGGATCAGAATTATTGTTGTTAATGACTTTTAAGGCAGTCAATCCAGTTGTTGAGATATTTCAGTCTGGACCAAAGCGGTGGTGGACGGACTGACATCATCCATTCTTAGCACTTTGGCATGAGCGCGTCTACACATTTTCAATCCAAAACAGATGGAAGAATAAATCGATGGAATAGACGGGAAGATAAGAGGAGCAATTAATCTTTCTTTTATTCGAAATTTTACCCTTAGTGCAGCCAAAATATCATACAAATCTGTTTAAATTACGGTTTACTGTTATGGGCTCATGAATTCAGTGTTGGATAATCCATTGTCTGTGACCATAAAATTGTCAGAATGAACCATCAGCTGAATTTCAAGTCATCTGTTGCACATCTGAAGACTATGAATCCATCCACTTCCAATGATAGAGTGGAGAGGGAAACAGAGAGGCACCGACAGGCAGAAGGGAATCTTACCTTAATCTTCTGTCGATCCTGTCAGATTCCATCAGACTGGTTTCTGCCCAATATCGGTCTGCCTCTGAGGTTTTTGTTGTAGTTAAGCCCAGCTGAGCTACCTTCAGAAACGGTGGTCCTTCTTGACGTGAATGAGCTTTGACAGCTGTGGCTACAAAGTGGAAACAGATCCGAGGCCTCCTGTATGGCCTCTGGAATTCCACAGCTCTCTGGAGCCGAATCGGCTGTCCTTTACTCCTATCGATCCAAGACCATTGATTTCTCTGCCGATTTAATTCACTTTCAGGGGTCTGATTAGTAATGATTTACTAAGATACGAGGACCCCTTTGTTCTTCAAGCAAAACCTTAAAACAATTGTTGTGATGGATTATCTATATTTTTTCTGTGGCCTTTCATGTTGGAACCTTAAAAATTCATAGGTTATGACCTCAAACGGGAGAAGAGCGTGCTCTGCTCTCCGGTGATCAATAGGAACTAGAGGAACATGTTTTCACCTCACCACAGTAAATCTAGCAGCAGGGGTCATCAACTCATGAAACGCTCTCATGAAAAGACTGGCCGACAGGTTTCTGCTGCTGGCCCACTACACTTGCTTAAAAATGTTGGGAAGAGACTGATTATTTTCTATAACTGCATACTTATCGTATGATAAAACCATCAATAGTAGTCAACTATGAAGCGTCAGATTGCTTCTACAACGCACACAGGCTCAGCTCTCGACTGGATTCGATGTGTTATGCTCTCCCCAGTCATTATCATTTCATGTAATTTCATGTATTTGGCAATACAGATTTGAATACATGGGAATCCTGCTATATATGAGGCTGTGAAACCACAGCCAAATATCATTTATCTCTCCAGTGCTCCTCAGTTTTGCCATTAACATGATGAGCATACTGCCCCCATCAGAAAGGGATGGCTGGAAAAGGCCCTGTCCCAGAAACACCTCGCTAAGTGTCTGTGTAAGTGCATCGGTCATGTCCAGAGTGACTTAAAGCTGTGTACACACTACATGCAATGTCGCAGTGTTGATAGCCTTACTAAATGAGGCGAACATCAAAGAAAAATTCAGGGTTTCTGTGGCTTTGCCCTGTCCGTTCACACAGTTTGATGTCTTGGACATGTTTGCCTTGTTGGGGTCAACGCTTGCTCTAGACTCTAGAGCAAGCATGGCTGTGTTACTAGAGTCTAGAGTCACAGAACTAGTGAAGGTGAAGGGTTGTGTGTGTGTGTGTGAGAGAGAGAGAGCATATGCTGCAATTGATGAGTTCTTTGTTGACCCTCAAGCGGATTCATGGAGTCAGTTGATTCCAACATGTTGTCACTGCCAACTCTTCAAATACAGCCAATCAGTAGCTGAAGGCTTCAAATTGTGATGCCTTAGTTGCCCTTTTAATCAACTTTAATCATGCAAAATGAAACTTTCTGGCATATACTTACATGTATTGACTTTTGGACGGTTAAATGGTGCAGTATGGGTTAGGTTTTACGCACAATTCTTGTATTTGAAAAGAACAGTGCACAGCTTTCTTAGCTGTACAGGAGCACAAGAAAGGGTCAGGAGTCCCTGACCCTTTTGAAACAAATAGCATAATTTTATGTATAGCAACATAAAAAAATTAAAATGTTATCCTTTTTAATACAGGCGCTTGAAAACAATTAACAAAATAAACACAAATGTAAAAAATGTAAAAGACTAAGGAATTTTAAAGAAGAGGGAGCTGCACAATTTGTGCAACATCCACTGGAAACACAAAAATAGCTATATTGCAGTTATGTGTCCAACCATTTTTTTTTATTATTTCTAATAAAACAAATTATATCAATAAAAAGGTCCACAATATTTTGTTAACGGTCATGCGTGAAGGCAAATTTGGCCCATAATGTCTTTGATGTGAACAAGTCCAATAATGTAAACTTTAATAGGTTTCAGTAACAATGACATTTCTGAAAATGCAGGGACTGGTTGTATTAAGAGTGATCACACAAAAATAGCCCACATTACAGAGACAACCCAGCATGCCACACTCTCCTCTCGGTTTGAGCTCTTTCTGCACCGCATGGCACCACCTCTCCTCTGAGGTCACAGCTGCAGCGTGCGGGGGATGTCAGGAGAGGCCGGGTGGAAACTGAGGAGAAGTTTTTGTTGAAAGGATCATTTAGAGACTCGCTCTCCTGCTGTCAGCATGGAGGACAGGAAGTGAAACCTGTACCACAGCCTCACAGCTGGACCTAACCACACCCCCACCCCCTTCCCCATTGCGACCCAGTGACTCTGTGGTGTTTACAGTATGGTATTAAACATGAGAACAAAATGTATGAGCAGTAATAATGACATGACAACTAGCAGCCAAATGTCCCCCAGGAAGATCTTCTACAATAAGCACATTCCCATAATGCCTAATATTTCAGGGACATGTCAGAAGAATTTTCAACAAAATTCTTGAACAACTTGCTTTACAATGCTTGCAGGATTATTAATAATAAATGAAAAGTTTGGAGTCAGGAGTTTGCCCTGGGAAAAAGTATGATGGCTGAGAGAACTCATCACACAGTAATTAAACTGTGCTGAAAACTCAGAAAATACAAAAAAGATGGATATGTTCTTAGAGTAAAACTAAGTATTGTTGTTGCTACAGTTTGTGAATTATTAAGTTATTAGACTCGCGGTCTGTATATCAGTCATTTATGTTGTGGACTGAAATCACTCTACTGTTGCCCACCCTGCCCAAATTGAAGAGTCCCAAACTTTAGCAGCATGAGGAAACATATTCTGCTTTAAATGCTTTTCTGTAATGTGTTGCGTGTACCAAGGTTGCTTGAGTATGTGGTTGTTATGTATGTATTATCAGTATGTTTCCTAATGATGCGTGTTTGTCTTTGAAACAAATACAAATCTTTTCCTAGTTTGCTTGTGTTTTTACATTCACTTTCTTGAGTTGAAATGTGTTGAGCTCCCTCGGCAACCATAGAGAACTGCAATCTGCAAATATCTTTCCTGCACACAAACCTTTGAATTCCTGCTTTTCTATGAATTAAGCAAACAAGAGGCAACTTGCTTGCTGTTTTCCATGCTTCCAGTCTACAAACTCCAACTAAAAGTCAAATGTTGTTTTTTGCCATGAATATTAAAATTAAAATGATATCCTAATGAATATTTATCAATACAACATCGTACATCTTTCCATCGTTACTACTGCTGCACTCTTCGTCATAAACATTCTATACAACTTATACTGAATATACATTCATTATTTACATCTGCAGCTTATACACATAACACTCATACAGTATGCACTTTATGTTTTTACTGTTCCATATCTTCCCAGCTACGTATATAATTGTGTTATATTGATATTATATAGACTGTTAATAATTTTTTTCTATACATTATATTATTGATATGTACTATTTCTGTTATAAAATCTCTCCTCCGAAGATTTCCACTCAAATATTTACTTCCATAGTGACAATAACCGTCTTATATCGTGAATATTTATTAAAAATATTACGAGGGAATATTTTGACATTGCCGTAAAACCCAGCAGGGTTAATTTCACATCTACTGGATAATATTGAGAGCTACCTCTGTGAATCAGATTTTTATACAGAGTGCTTCTGATGGGAAATAAAGCAAAGGCACATACTGTAACCTGTGTGTAAATGTAAATGTTTGCCCCAAGTCATTTTCCTGCCAACAGATATGGAGTCTTCGGGGGGGTGGGAATGAGGTGCTACACATGGGCCCACACACGCCAGGTTGTAGCAGTTGTTACTTTGATGATCTCCAGAGTTTACGGTTCTCCGGGTGAAACGCAACTCCTTGTCTCAGACGTTGACTGTAAATATCTTGCTGTTGTCTACACCACACAAGTAGGGGTTTGACTTTCTCTTTATGCCCTTTCATGTCATTTTTGTGTTATTCCCATTATTCCTGAGAACTTTACTGATTTGTTGCATTACAAAGCACACCTTAGTAGATTATTATCCTTTGTTTGGTATGTTCTGGACTGTCTGCATGGAACAATGGGAGGAGATTGTTTCTGATTATTTGGAGGCTGCTCTTGGTTGATTCTGATATTTGGGTTTGGGCCAAGTAGACACCGGCTGTTGGGCGACCGATTTCACGATAACCCCACACCTGGCCTGGTGGCGAGATATAAACAAAAGAAACCTTGATCAGCTCAAGATACTCCATCTTAAACTAATCTGAAGAACAACATTTGAACAGATGAGGAAAACAAACTTCTTAGAGATGAAAGCAGACTGTGTTCACTCATACCCCAAAAATGGGCCTCCTGGTATGTAAGATCGTGCAAGGTGACACTTATAATAAAACCAATTTGTTTTCAGTCAGGAAGAACATCTTGTGCTGGGATTCTTCTGTTATTTCAGCAACAAGCCTTGATTATTGTTCTGCCCTTGTCTTCAAAGTAAGCCTCAATAACACTACCTCCCTCTCTGGTATCAAAAGTGCAGGGCTTCCAAAGACATTTCTGTAAAACAATTCCTTTCCATACTTGCACTTTGGCTGCTGTCAAAAAAACATTAAGTCGGGCCTACAAGTTGTTTTCAGGCATTCTGTTTGTGTGGGAGAGTGTGTGAGTGCATACATTTTATGCGCACTAATGGTTGTGCCGTCTGAATGCATGTTTGTGAGCTGATGATGGTTTGCGATGGTGAGATTGATTCTTGTCCAATATAAAGCCAAGGCTGCTTGAGACAACTTGTGGAGATTTTTGTAATTTGGCAGAGGGGCCCATCAGCCCCCACTGGAACACCTGGAGTGAGTATAGTGCTCGTAAGGTTGGGGAACGGGTGGTTTCAGCATGCTGAACACACACAAACAAAATTCTAATCGACTTTTAATTGTTCTTAACAGCGACTGTCAACACACAGTACATTGATTCATACCTTGCATTAACATGCGTATTAGTTGACTCTGCTTTATATGGAAATAAATTTGTACAGGGACAGACACGATGTTATGTACAAATAGCAAAGCCTAATTTGATAAATCATTTTTTTCACACAGGGCGGTACAGTGGTGCAGTGGTTAACACTGTCACCTCACAGCAAGGTCCTGGGTTTGATTCCGGGTCAGGGCGTTTCTGTGCGGAGTTTGCATGTTCTCCTTGTGTCTGCGTGGGTTCTCTCCGGGTACTCTGGCTTCCTCCCACAGTCCAAAAACATGCAGACTGGGGGTTAGGTTAATTGGTCACTCTGAATTACCTGTAGGTGTGAATGTGAGTGTGGATGGTTGTTTGTCTCTATATGTCGGCCCTGCGATGAACTGGCGACTTGTCCAGGGGTGTCCCCCGCCTTTGCCCGAAGATGCTGAGATAGGCTCCAGACGTTTGACCACTGTTGACCAGGCTTTTGGTTTGATGGGACAATTTTGTCAAATGCATTGACATTCATTGTAGGTTGTTTTTAAAAAGATTAGATTCACAAATTCACACTGCTGTTCAGATGCTTTAGTTGCTGTTGCGATAATGTAAAGAATAAATTTATCAAAATGTCAAAAATGGATTTCTCATATTAGATTTACCATACAGTAAATTTAAGGCTTTAATTTAAGGCTTTAATTTACAGTACTAAATATTCATAATTTTTATGCGCTATTGGACTGTTTGTTTGCACCTGCATTTTGTCAGAGCTGACCTATATGATGACATGACATCATAATGACGCTGGTAGCTCCGAGTGACTGGACATACTTTCTCCTGGCAGACTAGAGGAGGCAGGACTTTATTTTCCAGATTGTTTCTAAAAATATGTAACTTTAGCTTTCCACATAACATGATTAAGACCCTTCATCAGATTTTACAGCATTTGGCAGCACTTTCCTCTAAGATTTTTGTCCTTTATTGGGGTCCCTCTCATCTCTAACTTGTATCTTTGTCTTGTCTTTCTTTCTCTGTCAGTATTTTGTCACGACAACGCTGCTCACACGTTATGTTGATGTGTCTGTGTGTTCCGTACAGACAGAGATCATACCATCAGGTTAAAAGCAGGCGTTGGGGGGTTGATGGCTTGAAGATGCGGAGGATGTTGTTTTCTTTTGATCACTCACTTCAGGCTAATCATCTTACCAGGCCAATGGGAATTCTCCTGATGGCCAGTGAACAATTTTAAAGAACCCTTTCTGTCCTTTCTCGGTGCCACTTCCTGCCCCCGCCCGCACTTGACTCCTGTTTTTCTCCCTCCTCTTTGCTGTGGTGGTTTTGGCCGGGTGTCCTCTCACCTCTTTTCCCCAGAGGGCCTTCTCCCTCATTCTCTTCCCCCTTATCTGCCACATCAAAGGATCTCATTACAAGCTATGACACCAGCCGCCCCCCCGAGCCAACCTGTTCCTACCATCACATTTAAATAGCATCACATTGTACTCGTAATAGGTAATGTCATGCACTGCGCTCTGTGATGTCTCGCCAATCCTTTCCTCTCCCTTCCACTTCTCTCTTCCCATTTCAACTCAACATGCCTGATAGACAACGCTCTATAAAATTCTCTTTTATTTATGGCTTGTTTGCTTTTTATAAGGCAGCTGTGTAGACCAAAGTCGCTCGTCTTGTTTGATGTGCACATCTCTCATCTGTGATTACCAAGTGAATCTCCGGAAAAAAAAAATAAAAAGGGCAGGCTGTTAAATGAAACGACTGGAGTGGAGCCTCCGTAGCGAAGATAATTTTTGCCACATTTTATTTGCCTTCCCTCCATCAACAGCACATAATTGGTGTCTGAGATCCTGTTTTGAAAAACCCCAGAACTCTTTCTAGCAGACAGAGGGGTCTGATTTGCTAATCCCACTTGAAATATTTGTATACCATGCCTTACCTGTTCACTCAGGGGTCCCAGAGCTAACCCAGTCCCATAATTAACAGGAATAGATTCCCACTTTTGTTGGTTGCCACCTTAATTTATCCACCTTTATTTATTTACTACAGAGCACTGGCTCCACTCCACTCATGTTCCATTATACGGTAATACTCTCCACGCCGGCAGAGCTGTTAAAGAAAGTAGCAGAGCTTTCCTTGTGTGTTGTCAATAATCTCCGTAGCAGACTTTACCGGGGCCACTGAGCGTGGTCAGAGATTAATCTGATTGTAATAGCGGATGGGGAGCTTTCGTGGCCGAAATGAGTACAATAGGGGGGGCTATCTCAGCATCATCAGGCGAAGGCGGGGGACACCCTGAACAAGTCGCCAGGTCATCGCAGGGCTGACATATAGAGACAAACAACCATCCACAATCACATTCACACCTACGGGCAATTTAGAGTGACCAATTAACATTACCTCCAGTTTTGCATGTTTTTGGACTGTGGGAGGAAGCCGGAGTACCTGCAGAAAACCCACGCAGACACAGGGAGAACATGCAAACTCCGCACAGAAACGCCCTGACTCCGAATCGCACCCAGGACCTTCTTGCTGTGAGGCGACAGTGCTAACCACTGCACCAACCTGCCGCTAGTTGCAGCCAATTTAACCATTGTAACAGATGTCCTTTCTCAGCTGAGCTTCCTACAGTGTGCAAATGTGTGCACACTTGTTGTGCAGCGTATTAGTTGGGAAAGAGGGCACACGTAGACGTAAGGCAGAGAGAGCACAACAGCAAGGACAACTTTTCCATCTCTTGCAGACATTTATCTGACACTTGAGATTAACAGATGAAGGTTGCATCATTTTTGGAAGGGGATGCCAGAGTTTTATTTCACAGTTTTGTTTTTCCCCGTACAGGATTTATTTTGGCAGGGCTGTTTCTCAGAAACGTGGCTCTTTCCTCCTTACTCTTTTGCTCTCTATCCATCTCTGTCTTTTCTTCATCTCCATCCTTTATTTCTCTCTGGGGTGCTGTCTCCTCCTTACAGCCTCCCCTCCATTTGATAAACTTTTGAGATTTTGTATAACAAAGCACACGAGAAAAAGCAGCCACAAAAAGGACAACCACACTGTCAAGGTGCTTTGAAGAGCAAAGCACTGCAGCAGCAGATTAATGTCCTCATAAAGCAAAGGAGCTAATTTTTGATGGAGGACTTTACAGATTTTTTAGGTAGACCACCCCCTTGCATTGATATTTCTTTTCTCTTTTGTTCTTTGTGTTGGAGATAAAAGAGAGAAACGATGCAAAATGCGAGAGCAGGAGTGGGTACAGGGGTTAACGGTGATGAGGACAATAACCAGTCACGTGTATAGAAAACTTTCTGCCATGTTTTTTTTTAATGATTATTACCTCTCTGGTGCAATAGACAGTAGCTTTGTCCTGGCACTCTCTCTCTCTCTCTCTCTCTCTCTCTCTCTCTCTCTCTCTCTCTCTCTCTCTCTCTCTCTCTCTCTCTCTCTCTCTCTCTCTCTCTCTCTCTCTCTCTCTCTCTCTCTCTCCCTCTCTTTCTCTCTCTCTCTCTCTCTTTCTCGCTCTCACACTTGCACTCGCTGTAGACAGACAGCTGATAACTGCCACTGATATAACACCATTTAGAAACAATTGTTCAAGAATTATTGCCCCTTTTCAAGCAATGAATCACAAGTTACTATGGAAATGGTGTTAAAAATACAAACAGCAGTGCCTATTGACATTGGGAGGCAATGAATCAGATGAAACGCTCTGCAGAGGGAATGACTGTCGAGGAGTCATTGACCTTGATTTCTTACAGAGTTTTTTCCTGTTCTCTCTGTTCAGGGTTGATAAGAGCAAACATGCAGCATCAAAAGATCTCTTAGATCACTCTTATCTAACTGCATTTTTAAACATGGCACAAAGGTGAAATATTTCAGAATTTTTTTCATAACGTGCAGTTTATATCTGTGAGATGATAAGTGAATTTGTGATACCTCAGATGCTGTTGGCATTGTTTTAATTCAAACAGCAGACTTCTTAAACTTTACCTAATTGTAATAGACTATTTGTCTGGAGGGCAAATGGAGACTCTGCACAATCAAAAGCTCAACGCTTTATATCTTCCTTTTTCTGAGACCTTTGGATGAAATTCAGTTTGATGGCTCAAACTGCTGTAAAAAGAGAGACTTGATGGAGGAGAATTGAGCCTGAGCAACACTGTAAGGAGACCTCCCTGTGGACCTGGCAGCCTAATCCAGTTTATCGATTTTCTGTCCTCTCCTTCAACATCTGGAATGCACCATATCCAGTAGATTATGACAAATGTGGCTGGCAAAGACCAACGATCCTTTAATTGAACATGATGGAGTACAGTTGAAGATCAAAGGTTGGGAAAAATCTGTGACATAGCAGGTCTCTCAACTCTCCCAAACTGTATGAAACAGGTCCGCTGAGGTCCGTCTCTCGTCCAGCAGTCTCTCCTCTCTTGTCTTCTCCGTGGCCGTGGACAGTAAGACTTTCACTGCACCGCTGAGCACAATGGAGTCAGTGCTTTACAATAACAACCTCCTGCCAAAAGCACAAAAAACAAGGCAGGAGAAAAGCTCAGTGCTCTATTTTGATGAAAGTAACAAGCACAGCTTGTTGTAAATAGGCTTTCTGAAGCCTGAGGCAGCTTTTCTCCCCAGGGGATGTGCTTTCTGCATCTCTCCCAGGGTTGCTGTCGCCAAAAGGTTCTCTCTGTAAGGGAAAAAGAAAGCACAAACAAGAAGTTGCTTCAGCTCTTCTGGCGGGAGGAACTCATCCCTCAGTAGGGCATACTACCTTGGATTTACCATCCATTCAGATTAGGAATAAGATGTTTGTATGACAATGCACAAGAGTGTGTGGACTTTTTTGTAACTGCATTGTTAGGATTACAGTCCAGGTGCTCACAGAGACACATTGTTAGCTGAGTGTGTCAAGGTGTTGAGCTCCTGAGGAACGAGGCAGCACCCTGTCTGCCTGTGAGCTCTTCCTCCTGATCTCCTGATCCCGGATAACTCAGATGTGTGCTTATTCAAATGGATTTTGCTCTGGGCACACGCTTGCAAATCAGGTGCCATCCGCACTGGCATTGTCACACAAATTAGAAACGGATGTTTGGGGCAGAACAGAAAGTATGGACATAGTTAGCCCTGGTGTGTCTCTCCACACCCTCACAGGAAGCTCTCACACCTCTTTGTCCTCTCAAGAGGTTAGAGGGATGTAAAAGTTGATTGTCTCTAACCGACCACCGACATTTGATGGTAGTTTTTTTTTTTCTCTTTTAATAAATCTCCTCAAACCTCTCTTTTCAGTTACCTTTCTCCCCAATGCCTATAAGCCCCTCTGATCCTTTCCAATAATAATGGCATTGCCAGCCAATCTCTCTGAAAATGGGTTCAGCGCATACCTAATCCCATTTAATTACTTAGACACACAGGGCTCAGGACACACTCCTCAGGCGGCACCCTGTTTGCACCCCATCCACCTCTCCTCATGAATTATGGATCCCTGGCTGTGAGGCAAGGGGTGATCATTCTGCCTGCTCTGTCATAAGACTCAGGGAGCGCCTTAGCTCAGTGTAAATATGGTGCCTGTCTGGGGTTGAGGTGCCCTATTGTGCATGGTATTAAAAGCTCACCACTCTCCCTCTCAGTCCTTCCACCGCTGCAGTGCTCGCAGCTGGGGGGCATGGGTAAACGCACAGGCATTCCAACACTCTGCTCAACTACAGTCAGGCTCACGCTGACCGGCATTATGGCTGACAGTCATCATACCTAAGAAGTGGGGGGGGGGTTGAAAGGGAGCAAGAAACGGAAAACTGGAGGAGGAATGGGCTGAATCAGCTGGCTTTTACTCTTGATTTGTCAGCACAAACGCCGTTTTACACAGTGAGAAAACATCAACACTTTCATTGTGATCAAACGTCAAAGTCCACCCAGGCCTGTGCTTTGGGTGATGTAATGGTGATATGACTTGAACAGACAGTGCCTGAATGATAAGGTTTTCTGAATGCCAGGCTGTTTGCGTTTTGAAAGCTGGGATATCTGTATGCTATTTAAAGACTCCAAGCTGCGGCTGCTGATTCGAGCTGTTGCCGCAACGTGAGTGAAGCACACTGGATAAATCATGTTGTCCACTCCTCTTGTGCTCAGCTGCCAGGATCAGACCTCTAGTTTCCAGCTGCTATCAGATGCTTCCATCACACACACTTCTGGGCATAACGTGTCACTACTTGGATGGAAATATGATGATATGTTTATTGAGAAGAAATGTTCATCAGGATTGGATGCATCCACCAAAACAGCTAAATAAAGTACACAATGGCTGCCTAAGGACACTTTAATTGGCAATGTCATAGTTCTCCCCTTGCCTTAGGAAAAGAAAAGAAAGATGATGTCTGCGTCAGCCCTGAGATGGTTCGATGCTGTCTGTCAGGGCCCTGAGCACATTTCCCAAGCTTGATACAGACAGGGCTTGTCTTGCTGCCCTCAGCAGCAGACAGACGTCTCATCTTTATCTCTCCAGATTTCTACCTAATCTGTTTCTCTCCCCTTGGCCTCTCTTCATGAATCTGTCATAAATCATTTTTGGATTCTGGCCCCGTTTGCACAGACGGTTTCATAAAGGGAGAGGAATGGGCATCAGATACCCAGACTAAATAGTGATCAAATTACATGGGATATGAAATGCTGTAGTTTGGAATCCATTATACTACTCAATAAGAGTCTTCTCACTGTAATATGTCAGCTCTGGCCCTGAAGGGACAAAAGCACAGATGGCACTGTATATGTGCAATATGCATATGACTGAACAGTCTAATATCTATGGTTGACAGCTGAGTGAACGACATACAAGCTGAGTGAACACAACTTGCTCAAAATACAACCCTAGCTTCATAAGAGTCTTACCGTATGCACAGCACAGCCTGATCAAAGCTCATTTTGTATATTATACAAAGAAGCTCAAAAACAATAAAACAGTTGCTGTCCTTAAAAATTAGTTCATGGTGGCTTTCAAGCCGCCCACACCAGGTGCTCTTACCACAGATGAGGGTTATGTTTTGCTTGTAATGCCTTCTTTGCTCGTTACATGGATTCTGCAGGTTAATTAAAATTTGTTTGTGCTTTTTTTCGTTTCCAAAGTTCACATGAAAACAAGTAATTAATATTCAATAACAAACTGAAAGTGATGATTGTACTAAATGGACTGAACCTATCTCCCTCCATCTGTTAAAACCAATGGCTTTTTTTCACAGGGTTCTTCATTTTGACAAGCATCATTGAAAAATCCCATCACCATGGCAACAGCAGACTCATTACATTTATTCCACTAATTGCTAACTAGCTCCACAATTGGCTGTAATTGCTTTGGGGACACAGTTAACCCCTTGGTTGGTATGCAGAGCAAGGCCACTTCTGCCGACATCGGACAAAGGCCAGAAATGAAAGATGGGGCTTCAGAAACCCGGTTCATGAAATCCAACACCCCACGAGAAGACAAAAAAAATCTGTGCACTTTCCTAAATCTCCCTAGTGCAATATTAATTAATGTGGATGGTTGCCATGGTGATTGATCACCATATTCTCTGTCAGCACATATTTACTCAAATGGGCCTTAATGTTTGTTTGTAAATAGAGCAGTAAACAATCCTGCATGAAGTCTTTTATTACCTCTTCAGCAGCCCTGCTAGCACCTGGGCCATTCAACAACACACTGTTCAGCCCACATCAAATCAAAGAGAGGAAATCCACTCCCTCCGCTCCACTGCCGCCCTTTTGGCTCTCGTGGTCGTAGAGATTGGGCATCAGAGACAGATAGCGACCCAACATAAGTATTGTAATATGTCCATGAATACAAAAAAGCCAGACTGTGACAATCCCTCCTACCTGTAAGGACTTGGTATAAAGTAAACTAAAGTAGATCAGACTGCATGTATATGTGTGCCAGGCCAAACAAAGGATAATAATATCAGTAATCTTTTTATTTATTTAACGTCTTTGATGGTTTCAGCGTCGTCCTCAAAACGAGTCACACAAATGACTGAGTGACGCCACAGAGTGAGATCACAGAGTGAGCGACGTGAAAGCTGCTTTGGGGTGTTTGTTTGTGTGATCACTGGTCTGTGTTAGAGTATGTTTTAGTGTGTGTATGAGTCAAGGCGCTGAACAAACCCGGACCCTTTTGAAGAGTGAAAGGCTCAAAGGATGGGGAGGCAATCTGAGAACTTCACAGGCGTACAGGGGAAATTGCCTTGAACCTTGAGGTGTATGAAAGTGAAATTTGTGTCCCATCTGTTCTACTTCCCTTCCATTAGGAGCAAGGGTGCTCTAAGGCCACCGAGGAGAAAATGCCCCTGTGAGGGTCTCTGGGTACACAGAGGCTTTTGTAGATTTAATTTGCCGGATTAGTCATTCCCCTTTCCTCCCTGTACTATTGCTAGTGCTTTGAATAGTATTGCCCTGGCCCATTTGTGTTTATTTTTATTTTTTATTTTTTCAATAATGAAAGAACAATGCCTTTTGGTTTTGGAGACTCCAAATGTAACTGACAAATGTAGCTTTTGGGTGCATGTCTCCGTGTGAGCCAGTGAGCGAGTCGGTATGTAATATTTCCATGCCATGTTGGCCACCGTTTGCAGAAGAAATGGGAACACTGAAGAAGAGAGAATAAAAATGAGAGCGAAGCAACCCTGCAGTGCCATTGATAGAAGAGCCCCTCCACCTTCACTGAATCCTGTCTCAGACATACCACTCTGCAAAGTAGCTGGGATGGATTTCTTAACTTTCTGTCTTTTCTTCAGAAGGATTTGCATGACAGATGCCAGAAGAGACAGTTGTTGCCCATGCAATGGAGGATTACCTCCGTCTGCTGTTGGAGCAGAGGTGTCCCTGGAGGAGTTAAAAAACTGTGGCATCAGAGATTAGATTAGATGGATGCATGTTCGCCAGACTTGAGGCAAGTAAGAGTGCCTCACTGATACCAGAAAGAGTCGCTATCATGGATTAACATTTTAAATGTAGCTCTAAAAGTTGCTCTGTGCGATTTATTCAGTTCTAAAATGTTTATGTCGTTCTTTTCGTCGTCTTGAAAACTTTTCTTGAGTAAACAAAGTGCAGATCTATTGGTGGAGCCTATTTGAATGGAGTGAGGTTGTGGGTGCAGACTAATGGGACCCTCCGTGAGACGCTCATCTCAGCAAATTGATTTCAATGTGTGAAACAAAGATTCGTCCCCGGAGACAACAGCTCCTAAAACCCTCTTCACATATATATATGCTGCTAATTTGCGGGAAAGGACAGAAAATGAATAGAAATCAAAATGGGGTTGCACGGCGAGAGAATACTAACAGTCGAATAGGCGAGTGGGTGCATGAAGTTGGCGATTAGAACCACAGTTTGTATAGAGGAGATTGCACAGTCCGCATTGCCAACTGTGAAACAAATGGCATCTAAATTGAATAATTCAGTCTGGGGGAGAAAGACGTGGGATTTGCACACAAAGACTGACTGACAGATAGAGTGAGAGGAGAGGCGGCCAACCTTTAACAGAGCTGGAAAGAAAAGACAGTAAATGGCAAGTTAGATTAATAGATTGGCAAGGTCTCACAGAAGATGGGATAATAATTCACCAAGCAAAAGAAAGGCAGCTTTTCTGAGGGCAGAGTTGAGTGGAAAGGAATTATGGAGATGGAAATATGAATATTGAATAATGCAGTCAAGGTCCTTCCTTGAAACAAAAAAGGGATTAAGAGTCAAGAGGTTAGAAGCAGTTATGGAGGAAGATAGAAATAAGTCAGGTGGGTGTAGAGGAGGGAAAAAACCAGTGAAGGAACTGAAGCGTAGTGGAGACAGAGCAGCCAGGGGAAAAAAGTGTGCTCTGCCGGATGGAGGTTAAGGTATTATTCTAATCCACACCCAGCATCCCCCAGCTACGCACGTCTGTGGACCTGTGCAGGTTAACCAATGCAGACAAGAAGCAGCAAACATTCATGTAAATGAACACCTGGATTTCTGAGTGAGTCTTTGGATTCAGTTTCTTACAGAGTCATTTCAGATGAACAAATACAAATCACTCTGAAAGTCATTAATATCATGGTGAAATGGGAAATGGTCTATTACATTTTTACAAAGCAACCTCTAGCTCCGGCTAATTGCTTGCAGCTTATTTCAGCTGGCTTCTCTTCCCCTTTGAGGTGACTGCATGCTTCTATCCTCCTCTGATCTCGTTCTTTTTTTTTTTCTTTGAGCTAAGATGTCCTGGCAGAATTGTAACCAGCATCTAACACAGACTTTTAACCTGCTCATTCATTTTTGGTTTTGTCCAGAACCTTTATTTTCTGCCATTCTTTACTTAAAGCTATAATAGTTATTTTTATATTATTAATAGGTCATCTGACTATGTATCCAGAGATAACTATCACCAGACTCTACAGTTCCTATTTCCTCTTTTGGATTTACCTAGCTTTTTCTAGGAGTTGCCACAGCGAATCATCCTCCATAATATCTCCTTGTCCCATGCATCATCATCTCTTTCACCAACTATGCATGTCCTCCCTCACCACATTCATGAGTCTCCTCTTAGTTCTTCTTCTTTGCCTCCTGCCCATAGCTCAGACAAATGGGATGAGGTTGCAAAATACCACGTTCTTCTTTAACTTAAGTTACATAAATAATGGGACATATATAACGAAACTAACTTTATTTAAATACAAACCCAAGTTTTTCTAAAGTTGTTTTAAAACCTAGTGAAGTTGTTGCTATGCCTCGCATAACTAAGTCACATGTACTCACATATTATGACCACTGTTAAATGGCATGGTACACAAAATGTCCTAAAATATTGAATGCTTTTTGCACAACATCTCATGAGACCATGTTAATTATGTAATGGCTGCTAAAGACATGGAAAATGTGACAATCTCTATATCCCTGTTTGGTTTTTCTATTTGGAGCTACTGCTGTTGTAGGTCTAACCCTAACCCTAACTACTGATGAAACAAAAGAGTGCAACACAGCAGACTCTGTGGATATGACAAGCTCGATTGCATGCACAATAATCCTTTACACATATTTACTTTACATATATTGTCATTGATTTGGCATGCCTTCATTGTGCACCAGTCAATACATCAAAGAGAAAATGACCTGAACTGTGTGTGAATGTGTTTTCAAATTTTCTTCAATGAACTCTTTATCTTTAAACAGAGTAAGTTGTGAATGTGTCACTGATTCGAGGTTTGCTAATAATAGCCACCATAAGCTAAGGGTGCCACTGATATCGCATTTGAGAATATGCCAAAATGAGCTTAGAAATCAAACTAGGCCTTTGTTTTAACTTATATTTTTCTAGTCAGACAAATTTAAGGACAAAAAAACATATCCAACTGGAGACATCAAGGTTAAAAAAAAATATGACATAATTTTCATTAATGTAGTGATTGTCATAACTGCCTTCATCCAGTTTTGCCTCCTTCAGTAAAATCTTCTCAATTTAAAGCAAGAATATCTTTACAATAATTTCAGCTTCACAATTCTGTCGCCTCAAGGACGATTTTAAGTAATTGGAACAAGAATCCAATGAGACAGTTTGGGCGCAGTGATTGGTTCCAGGAGACGGCGGTGCTTGAGTGTTGTGGAGAGGTTGTCTCTAATGTGATTAGCTGTCTGTTTCAAATTAAACACAAGCCAATAATGAAACCAGGGACAAAGTATCCCATTGTCCTTAGCATCCTTGAAGCTATCCCACTTCTGTTTCTTTCTTTACTTTGACAGCTTTAGCTCCGCCTTTCATTTCCAGCCCTTGTCCTTTTAAAAGACAGACAGTAAAGAAGAGGTGTGTGTATGTGTGTGCAATTGTATCTCGTGTCGTGTGAGTTTTGGGGAGTGCATGGTTGGGGGGAGGGGGGAGCACTCAAATCTCGGTGGCTCTGGGGAGCTGTCAGAACTGATAGTGCTCTATCACTTGCGAACGGAGGTGCAAAATTGGGCCGAGCTGAGCACTGCGCAAAGCATGAGGATGATGGTCCCTCTGTCCACTGGAGCCCGACTGACTGAGATGGAGAGACATAGAAAGTGTTCAAACAGCTGCCTCACAACTCGAGATGAACGTGCCTGAGCAATTCAACACAAGGACTTCAGAATACAGAAACATTTTTAATTCTTATCTTTGATGTAAACATATTTTGAAATTATAAATGGATTGATGGATACCATTCTAGTTTCTGTAGGGTTGTCACGATTATGGATTTTTGGTGAGGTTTACTGATTTTTGTGTTTTCTTCATTCATCATTCATTCGTTTTCTACCGCTTATCCTGCGCAGGATTGTGTCATACCCAGCGTCATTGGGCGAAGGCAAGGTACACCCTGGACATGTCATCAGTTCATCACAGGGCTGACATATACAGACAACCATTCACACTCACATTCATACTTATGGGCAATTTAGAGTAACTAATTAACCTGACCCCCTTTTTGCATGTGTTTGGATGGTGGGAGGAAGCCGGAGTACCCGGAGAGAACCCACGCAGACACAAAGAGAACATGCAAACTCTGCACAGAAAGGCCCTGGCCCGGGAATCAAACTCAGGACCTTCTTGCTCTGAGGCGACAGTCCTAACTACCACATACTGTTTAAATGCTTCAATTCTTGTATCTTACTTCTGAGTTTCTAATTTACTTCACGCGTTGCTTTGTAGGGTTTTTGTATTTTGTGTTCATTTTCCTACTGTTCATTTCTGTTATCTGTGTTCTAGTTTTTCCTGTTTTAGTTTGTAGGTTCAGTTTCTTCTTGAGTCACTACTTGAGTCACTTTTTCTACAGTGAACAACACTTGAAACCATGTTAGAATACGTATGTTGTATGAAACTAGGACACAATGAGGGACTTCAATCAATTTCGGTTGAATTTGCGGTCACAATGTCAAAAGGCTGCGGTAGCTAATAAGTGCAGAGATCATCACAATCCTTCACTGCTGAAGGGAGGAACAGAAGTCAAGCGTAATAGTGGAAATGTCTGATCTGAATGTTTAAAGAAAAAAATCTCACTGTTACGTATGTTTCAGCTGGCTGAACTCAGTGGCCCCTCACCTGTCACAGAGGGTAGGGTTTTTGTATTTTGTGTTCATTTTCCTACTGTTCATTTCTGTTATCTGTGTTCTAGTGTTTCCTGTTTTAGTTTGTAGGTTCAGTTTCTTCTTGTGTCTTGTCTTGATTTCTGTGTCCTGCTTGTGTTTCTCTTTTGTGGTAACTTCATACCTTTCACCTGGGTCTTGGTTGTCTGCAGCATCCTGGTATTTTTAATTATCTTACTGTTGTCAATTTAAGTCCATGTGCTCTCTTTGTCCATTCTCAGAGGGTTGCGTGTGTTTGTACCTACACTTCGTCATTTTCCCTGTTTTTTCTAGTTTGTGGCTATTTTGAGTTTTCTTAGTTTCTTTTGGACTTTAAAGTTTTGTTTCTGGGTTTTCTGGACTGTACCTCAGTTTTGATATTGACAAGTCAATATCATAAGTTTTCTTTTTTTAGAAATAAAATCCCTGGCAGATTCGCTGCCTCTGTTGTCTGCATTTTTGGCTTAAAAACTGCTCCAGAGTTCTTTAAAACACAACAAGTGAGCCTAAACATGTAGTTCAGGCCATTAGATGGTAATCATGTCAATATAACAACTGGGGAAAAATATGCAAATGTTCACCTACCAGCTCTACAAGTTTAACAATAAATATGATATGTGCTAAAACATAAACAGTAAAGATGCTCAGGAAGTTGCTCCTCCTAGTTAAAAGACGCAGTGTGGTACATGAATCCCTGTGAAAATGCAGATATTTGCTTCTACAATTTAGTTATTGTATAGATTAAACTTGAAAAGATGCAATCAATTAATTAGTGTGCATGGCAGGTGCATTGGAGGCAGATTTTGTTGTCTTTGAACCAAGCTGTCTCCAGCTGTTAAGCTAAAATAAGCAACAGCAATAAGACAGATCAGATTCTTGGCAAGAAAATTTAAATTTCAGTGCATATTTAGCAATTTGATCACTTCCTTTAAATCCTTTTACAAATTGGAAGTCAGTTTTCAGTGACTGGGATATATTTCCAATTCCATGCAACAAATTAATGCAAAATGATGAAGCATGTGACAGTGTTTAAAAAGAAAATTATATTAACAAATGAACACAATGAAAATCATGTCAGTCAATTCGCCTACATAACAAATGAGCAAAGCCTATTTAATACAACTAAAAACCTTACTTCCACCAGAAATTAAGTGGAAGTAAGTGGATTAGGTAACCCTGGGTTATAATTGGTTTTATTTTAATTTCAAAGTTCATTATTAGCATTTTTTCTTGGCTGTGAGCTGATTCTGCCTGTTTGTTTTACGTTGACATTTGGAATAGTAGCTTCTTTCAGCAATAAAATGAAGTAATTTAGTTGTTTTTTGAGAGTACTTGAGTCACTTTTTCTACAGTGAACAACACTTGAAACCATGTTAGAATACGTATGTTGTATGAAACTAGGACACAATGAGGGACTTCAATCAATTTCCCTTGAATTTGCAGTCACAATGTCAAAAGGCTGCGGTAGCTAATAAGTGCAGAGATCATCACAATCCTTCACTGCTGAAGGGAGGAACAGAAGTCAAGTGTAATAGTGGAAATGTCTGATCTGAATGTTTAAAGAAAAAAATCTCACAGTTACGTATGTTTCAGCTGGCTGAACTCAGTGGCCCCTCACCTGTCACAGACACCAGTGCTGAGCTGACTGTTCGTTTTGAGAGAGGCAACACGAGAAGCTCTCAAACAACAGGAAGAATAGCTGTGTTCTTGGCAGACCTGCCTTAACCAGCTGCTGTTAGGAATAAAAGCTATGGCGTAAACACTCTACGTGAGTGGCTTCCTTGATGGACATTAGCATCAATTAAGTAGGTATTTTGGTATGTTTCGTATTTTGATAAAGTTGCAAGTACTTAAAGATGCAACTGATGAAAATCACATTTTTGACCTTGTTAGCCTGTCAATATGGTCGCTTATTTATATACTACAACGCACATGATGACCGAAATAAGCAGTCAAGATCATGACTGAGGATTTCTGCTCTCATTCTGCAATCTACCAGTGTCAGGAATTCTTGCAGCCCGAGTTCTAAGTAGAAAACCTTTTATACTCATGATGACTTGCAGGGGGCGGGTGTTGCAGAAACGCAACTTACCATTCTGATGCATCAGCTTGTAGGCGGCCTTGTACAGGTAGCTCTTCATCTTCCTGTGTATCTGAATTACTTTAATGTTAAAACTTGCCACTGTGCAGCGTATAGTAGACTAGTTTAAAGGTCGCCCGTTGACAGAGCAGGTAAGCTCAGGCTCGCTCCAGGGCTAAAGTAGCACATACATAGATCCCCATGACATAGATGAGGCAACGGAGTAGAACAACATCAAAGAGATTTTGAGGCCACTAGGACATTTTTCATGGGGGGAAGAAAAAAATAATAATTAAAATGTCATTTTATCAAACAGAATTGGTTTTTAAGCGCTCAATCAATTCCAGGTCTTTAAAACTTGATTGTCAATATTATATATATATATCCAGTAAATTTACACTACTTACAAGCTAAGATGGTGTTATTCTTTTTTATTCTTAATGTTTTTCAATCTAGCATAAAGGTGGTGAGAAACTCTGGAAAATTAGTTCTTGCACGATAGTGACAGATGGAAAGACTTGTGCTTCAAAGCCATGCAATTACTGAGATATAACTTCCTACATTAGATATAGAGAATTAAAAAAGCTCTTCTCCTCCTGTGTGTCTTCAGTTCTTTGGGGAGGAAGAGCTGCCACGAGATGTAACAGGCCCAGAAGTGACAGAGGTCTGTGTCACTTTCATGTTTCTGTTTAATGAAGATGTGTAAAGAACTGACAATGAGCAATAAACAACTATTCATCTCTGATCATCTGCATTACTTGCTATTGCTGGGAAATGGTATTACAGATTAAATTTAGGCCTGGTGTTAAAAAAAAATGAAGCTCTGTGGTTTCACATGAAGACGCCTCTGACTGGTCACACACAGGAAACCAGATGCTTTCGAGGGTTGAACCAAAACAACACTGTTAACGAAAATGTCTCCAGACATAAACATGTGACAATCATTGTGTCAGGTCGAGTCAGCTTCACTTCAACTGCACCTGGAATAAAAAAACAAAAAACAAAAAGCACATCATAGAGAATCACTCTCAACCAGCAGCGTTCAGGAACACACTGCTGTTTTCCAACGTAAACAGGTGACAGACTCTCAGTCAGTTCAACTGTGATTGTGTTACAGCTACAGTTTAACACAAACTACTGATACAAAAACAGAGATAATAGTCCAAATGGCAGCTTATCACTCGCCTTGCAGCAGCAAGACCAAAAAGAAGAGTGTCTTATTGTTTTACTCTTAAATAACAAGCATATGGTTCAGAAGGTTGCTCCACAAGCTAAGCAAAGCACTAGCAGACACATCTTCTAGTTTCAGTGTGGACATGAGATTGCCAACAGCTACAGAGGAGACAGAAGGATGTTGTAAAAATACCAAAGTTCAGGAGTAACACTGCTCCATCTGGGTCTGAGTGGCTCCTCTGGCCTCTGATCTCTGTCCTGCCTTTCCTTCCTCTCAACATTTGGCTGTCAGTTTAAAGTCCCCGGGGAGACATCTATTTGCTCATTTCTGAGACTTAAAATATTGCAAAAGATCCTTGTCTAGTCGAGCACTGGCAGCGATGTGCTTACTCATACACTACCATTGTAACATTCGCTGACTTCATACTGAATCAAGTGAAGCTGTGGTGCTTACAGCTGCTGAAATACAGATCAGCTGTGTTAAGTTCATTTATGCATGATGGTGCTGTCAACAGGACGGAGAGGTCCTGGTTGTAACTGGGGTCCTGGTTTATATGATTAGCTTCAGGCTTCTTGCTCTTTCACTCAACTCTCTGCAGATCTCTTCTCATTTCTGTCAAAGAAGATTTAACTCTACACTACCAAGATTCATCCCCGCCTGGTGACGGTGTCATCGATATTACCCCCCCTTATCAAGCCTTTTGCCTAATGCCGTCTTCTGTGTCATACTTGATGCCCTTGCTCCCTCTTCATGACCTCCCCGATCTCCCCCTCCACCTCAGTGTCCTCTAACCACTTGACACCTTTTCAGATTCATCCCCATCAGTTGGCAGACAGCGTGCATTTCAACCCAGAGGGCACAATGCGGTGATCCTCACCAATCAATCTCAGATAAATCAATGCTATCTCTTTTTTCCATGCCTCTGCCGCCATCGATTTTTCCTCTTTTTTTCCCCCCGTGTTACTTTGCTGTTTGTCGAGACTTGAACTTTGCTCAATTAAACCGAGTTCACTTTCAGGAGCAAATAAGTTCAGAGACAGACACTAATGTTAGTTCTGGAGGAGAGCTTTATTTATGAGATGCCCCGTTCAAAGAGAAGCTGCAGCAGATTTTTAACCCAACCTGGATTTATCGGTATCGTGAACCCTGTTACAGATGAGGCACGCTAAATGCTTGCTATGACTGCAAGGTCTTTCATTTTGAACCACAGCTGATATTCTAAAACAGAAGCAAAACAAATACCCTTTGATCATAAGAAAGAAGAAAGAAAGCAGGAGGCCCAATTAACATGTGAATAACCCTTTCTATGGTGTTTTTGTAAAACGCTCTTGAAATATCTAATGTGATTTTATATTTCGTCTCCGGGCTCTAGATCTTGTCAAAGGGAATGATTTCTGGGACATGCGCGCACTCAGACATATTATTTTGAAAACTGCATTTAATATGGCCCACAGAAAATTATCCGCTGTGATATTTCACTAGTCTCCCCCATAAATAATTCATTGTTTTTATGTGCCCTCATGCTGCCTTAGGGATTGGAACAGCTGAGTGTTTTCACAACGTATTTGTGTCCAATATTCTGCGAATTGGGCGCCTTCTAATCAAACCACAGTAAACATGCCTCGAATGTTTGTTGAGTCATCTGCTTATCAGCTAATCAAATGGCTTATTTGCCTGCCTGCCTCAGTGGAGAACAACACAGCTCTGGTTGAATATTTTTCAATTAATTGTTCATCTGCTCGATTGACTCTGCCGTCGCACTCTGTAGGTGATATGACTGAATTCCACGGGCTTTAATGTATGCTCTGTAGGGCCGCTGCAGCAATGAGGGGGAGATGTGATTGCAGTGAATAGGTTTAAGGTGCCCAATTTCAATTCCCAGTCACAAATTTTTCACAGTTTTATTTGTTTGTCGTGTTGCTGTGACACCACACAAAACAGACCGTATGCACATGCCCTTTGTGCCTATTTTTCTGTGAAAGAACTAGCATGAAAGTGCAAGTCATAGGGAGAATTTCAAAGGAAGAAGCCAGGAGAGCGACATGGAGCTGCCAGGGATTGGTGAGCAATCAGATAGGGCAGAATTGATGACCTGGCTCAGGATGGATTTCTTGGAGCTGGCTGCCAGACCGAGGTAATACTTTCAGGCTCTTATCAGCACTGGCATAAGCTGAGTGCTGCATCACCCACTTCCCAGCGTCAGCTTATTATGAGAGTCCATGATGTGTGATTGCTTGTACTGCTTTTGTGTGTCCCGTGCTCGATGAGCGCCGGACATGTTGGAAGAAGAAGAAGAAGAAGAAGAAGAAGAAGAAAAAGATGAAAACTGAGGGGCTCTGTTAAGAGTGAGCTACTCTCTACTCATTGTGTACCCGAGTGATGTATTCTTCAGTGTTATTGCAAGAAATGGTTGAAAGTCAAGGACATGCACATGCACGTGATGCAGCTCACAACATAGCTCACTTATTAAATCTCCTCTCATGAGTAAACTCTGTCATGGTCACACAACAGCCAAACTGTTGATATGATAAACTAATTATGGAAAGGTTCATTATATTTGTCCTATGGGAGTTTCAAGCCAATTAAGTTAAATAGCATTTTGCAGTTACCAATTCGTAAACAGTACATCGATTTTGCATGCTAATCACACTTAATTGGAAGAAGAAGAAGAAGAAGAAGAAGAAGAAGAAGAAAAAGATGAAAACTGAGGGGCTCTGTTAAGAGTGAGCTACTCTCTACTCATTGTGTACCCGAGTGATGTATTCTTCAGTGTTATTGCAAGAAATGGTTGAAAGTCAAGGACATGCACATGCACGTGATGCAGCTCACAACATAGCTCACTTATTAAATCTCCTCTCATGAGTAAACTCTGTCATGGTCACACAACAGCCAAACTGTTGATATGATAAACTAATTATGGAAAGGTTCATTATATTTGTCCTATGGGAGTTTCAAGCCAATTAAGTTAAATAGCATTTTGCAGTTACCAATTCGTAAACAGTACATCGATTTTGCATGCTAATCACACTTAATTGTGTTCTGGTTGCATGATAATACTTTATGTCCCCCTGCAGATCAGAGCAGCAGCTCACCATTAAGGGTCGGAGACAACATTTAACTAGGCTGCTGATAAGAATAAAAGGGTGATTAAATATCTCAATCAGCGTTCTGCCACGGCATTTTATATCAGGTGTTTTGGGTTTTGTTTTGTTTTTTTCTTATTATTCCGCGAATAAACAACGTGGTTTCAGACGCTCGGACGCCGAGCATCTCTATGGTAACAGTCCTCAATTAGCGCTGATTGGCCAACCCGTGGGAATGTTCCTGCTCCCTGAGTGCAGTGATTGGTCGGTGGGCGGTCCCTGCAGCCTGACAGTCTGCAGCGTTCCGGGTTATTGTCAGTCTCGGCAGCTCGGCACAAGGGCAGGACCACATCCCGGAGCTGCCTGAAGCAGCTAGCTCTTTATTCACACCTAACCATTTCCTATTCGGGTAACACACCAAAAAGAGGACCTCGGAGACTTGCTGCCGAGGTTACTCCGCAGCCCCGGGTTGAAAAGGAGTCTGAGTCTGGAGGCAAGACATCTCGGAGAGGCTGCCGATACCACAGAGAAAGTGACGGACGGAGCAGAGGCTGCTCTCCAGGACCTTACATGCGCATCAGTTTAGGATATTTCAGGCAGCAGCTCCGGCCTTGATTTCCTTCAGGGTATCTCCACACAATATTGCCTAAATACCAACAACTGCATGATATATGTCACCTGAGGTCGTCTATTTTGCAGGCGGACCGCGTTAAACCCATGCGTAACAGCGGTGGATTGTGGAATACTGCGTAGCAGTCAAAGTATCCAGTCTTTTCATACACGTTTCTTTCATTTGGCGGCACCTAGAAGCGCGGAGAAGAGCGACCAGGACCATTTACTTTGTTCCGGAGGCCAAACGTGAAACAACCGAAGCGCACTTGGTGCGCAATCGTCCGCTCCCGATCGCCGACCTGCGCCTTTGCCCACGACAACAATTGGCAACCGAGTGGAGGAAAAAAAGGCAAAGCTTATTAACTTTGCAGGCCAGAGGCTATAGTGTGGAATCTAATTCGCAGGGTTGCCG